>MJUU01034554.1:59762-78073 GCA_002080025.1 Modiolus philippinarum
CCCCTTCAAGTTAAATGGTCGGTCCCTAATAAACCTCGAGATTTACACATTTTTTTCTACCAATTTACTTTTTAAAAATTTCTTCTGAATAATTTGAAATGTGTATTTCAAATATTTGGAAATTGTGAAAAATTTGACTGCTATATGGTATTAGGTTCCTCACTGTGTTGAAGAACTACGGTGACCCCTAGATGCTTTGTTTTGGGTCGTTTTAACCTGGATATGGGATGTTGTCTCCATGAAATTTACCCAATTTCTTTTCTTTTTTATACTTATGGTATTTACCATGCTATTGTAATTCTTTGCACAGAAATATAGGCAGGCTGTGCAAAGACACTTGTTTCAGAAAAAAAATGTCAGTCCCTGCATGTGAGGTCGTGTCAGTAATGACATTTATTGTTGTCCAGGACCGACTAACCTCAGTTGTTATACAAGGACGGACGCATGAATAGAAGGGGAAAGGTAGAGCTCACCTGATTACAGATAAACTTTACACCTGTAGTTTGCACTCACTTGGGGGGCACTCGATTCTCTGTGCTGGACATGTTCCGATCACAATGTTCTGGACAAGCGAATCGAATGTCTTGGAACAGGATGGGTGGTGTCTAAAATGTGTAACCCATACACGTACCCGTACCAAGAATCCCCGTACCCAAATCAATTTTTGTGAATAAAAACTTCGTTTTATGACTAATCTTCTTAAAAATTTGCATGTTTAAGGAAAATATGTTAGTTAATGTTAATAAACAATATTTTTTTTGTTAGAGTCATTTCTTTCCAGAATTATAATGGATTAAGTGGTCTTCGGGTGACTAAAATGTGTAACCCGTACCACAAAATCCCCGTACCCAAATCTGAATAGGATAATAATTTCTTTGTTATATTATTTTCTATGTTAAAATTATGAATATATAATCAAATAAAGAAGTATAAAAACACCTACATTTTAATTGGAAAAATTGTTTCTGAAGTTATTGAAAGAAAATATGACATCAAACTGTGTAAAATGTGTAACCCTTACCACGAAATCCCCGTACCCAAATCTGAATAAGACAGTAAAATCTTTATTATACGGTCTTATCTGGTGAAATTTTGCAGCCATGAAGTAAATAAGAGCTTTATTTGGATACACCATTTAGTTTTGTGGCAAATAAATGTTTGGAAGTTATTGTAAATGTAGGAAAAAACGATCACTTTTAGGATCATCAGCTTGTCTAAAATGTGTAACTCGTACTAGAGACAAATCATATTATACGTACTACGAAATCCCCATACCCCAAATCTGAATAAGATAAAGATACTCTTTATTGGATCATACGATATTAAATGAGAATGCACAATAAAGTTTATGCAGAAAATATTGTTGTGAAAGTTAAAAACCCGTACCACTAGAACCCCGTTCCATTTATCAAGGATTTAATCCTTGATTTTATTTAACTCTTATTTTAAATTGCTGTCAAATGAATACTCCAAACTTCCGAGGCCATTTAATTAGACAATCAAGACTACTGAATGTCAATGATTTGTATTTGTATAAATATATTTGTATACAATAAAAACCCTTATTAATTTGTTAACTGTAATCAATAAACACGTATCTTTAAAGAAACTTTGCACGATTTTAAACTTTGAACTCAGTGTTCACGAAACTATTACTATCATACTATCAATGCTTATGGTTGTCATTTCAAAACACACTGTAAATTAAAATGCCTTTCCGATAATTTTTCAAATTTAGACTTGAAATCATGCAAATTAATTTAAATCACTGATGACTATATTTATCTACATCAACAACCCAAACAAAATTTTCCACCAAATTATATATTGTATATCAAAAGATTATAAGATTATATAAATATATTGTACGGTCTTCTTTGTTTTAATTTTGCAGGCATCGAGTAAGAGATTTTATTGCGATACACAATCATTTTTGTGCAGAAAATTTTGTTTTGGAAGTTATTGTGCCTAAAATGTGTAACCCGTACCACGAAATCCCCGTACCCGATATCAAGATTATTATTATTATTTATATTTATATTTATTTTCTGCAAAAAAATAAGTTAGGAGAGCTTCGAGAACACGAATTAGGACTAAGACGTGTCATAAGATTATCCTAAGTCCATCCTAAACTTAGTCATAAGATATGTCTTAGGACGGATCTTAGGATACTTTCGAGAACACCACCCCAGTAATTTTGTTATTGACACTTTTATGGTATATCAATATGGTATACGCATTAAGCGTATGATAAATAAATAATATACTATATATATACTGTAAATATATATAAGATATATCAATATATAGACCGTACAATAAATATATTCAGATTTGGGAACGGGGTTTTAGTGGTACGGGTTACACATTTACCATTTTATATATTGTATTTTGTATGTATATACATGATGACTGCAAAATATGAACAAAGAAGATATTCGTATTCCCGGGTTCGTATTTGGGTAACGGGATTTTTTGGTATGGGTTACACATTTTAGACACCTATATGGGTACGGGGATTGTCAAGGAGACAATATATAAACATTTTCCTTAATTACCAAAAGTTTGGTTATAAAATGACGAATTTATTTAGAAATTATTTCGGTACGGGGATTTTGTGGTACGGGTTACACATTTCGGACAAAATAAGATTATTTTTTTACAATAACTTAGAAAAAATAATTCTCAAAAAATAATTCTCGACAAAATATATTGTATCTTATTTACTTTGTACGTTTAAAATTTAAACTTCGGATATTGTAAAATAAATAGGTTATTACCTATTCATATTTGGGTACGGTAATATCATGGTACGGGTTACACATTTTAGACACCTACATCGTGGTACGGGTTACACAATTTAGACACCTACATCGTGGTACGGGTTACACATTTTAGACACCTATACGGGTACGGTGATTGTTATCTATTACAATTTTTTAACGTTTTTTTTTTATTATATGTAAACATTTAAAAGCACATTTTTTCCTCAGTTTCACAAAGTTTGGTTGATATACTTTGAAATTCGGGTACGGGGATTTCGTGGTATACGGGTAACATATTTTAGACACCCTGATGATCCTTTATACAGTAGTCGTTTTTCTTGCAGTTACTTCCAATCAATAGTTGCCACAAAACTAAATGGTGTATCCAAATAAAGCTCTTATTTACTTCATGGCTGCAAAATTTCACGAAAGAAGACCGTATAATAAAGATTTTACTGTCTTATTCAGATTTGGGTATGGGGATGTCGTGGTACGGGTTACACATTTTACACAGATTGATGTCATATTTTCCTTTCAATAACTTCAGAAACAATTTTTCCAATTAAAATGTAGGTGTATTACTTCTTTATTTGATTATATATTCATAATTTTAACATAGAAAATAATATAACAAAGAAATTATTATCCTATTCAGATTTGGGTACGGGGATTTTGTGGTACGGGTTACACATTTTAGTCACCCGAAGACCACTTAATCCATTATAATTCTGGAAAGAAATGACTCTTACTAACAAAAAATTATCGTTTATTAACATTAACTAACATATTTTCCTTAAACATGCAAATTTTAATGAAGATTAGTCATAAAACGAAGTTTTCATTCACAAAAAATGATTTGGGTACGGGGATTCTTGGTACGGGTACGGGTTACACATTTAGAATATTATATGAAAACTCAGCTAAATTTTAATTCCCTGAATCAGATAAAAAAGTTGACTATTATACTTAATCCGTCAACCTCTGAACAAATTAAAACAGTCGTTTCTTTTTTCCAACAGTCATTAGAACTGAGGAGAGGAGACAAATAACTGTTTTGATATTGTAAACATTTATATAATTCTTTTATGTTGTCTTATGGTCAATGTAATATACTACAACCCGAATGGGTCATGAGTATTTGAATAAAGTTAAGTTATTTTACTCAGTGGTGCGGGATCATCAGCAGACCGTGATAAAACGAAAAGAAGTGCTCTTATAGCTAATGTCGTCGATGGTGAATATCAATGATTAAGTTGTTTAAATAGACTGGGGTGGTGTTTTCGAAAGTATCCTAAGATTCGCCCTAAGACCTATCTTATGACCAAGTTTAGGATGGACTTAGGATCATCTTACGACATTCTTAAGTTGTGTCTCGAAGCTATCTCAGACGCATCTTATATTAGGACGTCCTAAACATATCTTAAGTGTAATAATTTTATTTATTATATTATTTTTTTTCAAAATGTTGGTCAAAGACAAAAGCATTTTATTTAATTGTTTGCAAATTTTGTCTACTAACATGCATATAATGAAGCGTACGATCTTAAGTCTAAATGTAAAATATTATTAAAAAGGCATTTTAATTTACAGTTTGTTTTGAAATGACGACTCTAAGCATAACTGGTTATCGTTTCGTGAACACTGGGTTCAAAGTTTAAAATCGTGCAAAGTTTCTTTAATGATACGTGTTTATTGATGCTTTCGTATTGATTCATGTTCATCTTTAAGAAAAATATTGAGCAAAAGGCGAATTATAAGGTTAGGATTGAGATAGGATGATCTTAAGACACCTAATTAGGTGTCCTAAAGTTAAGACGAAAATGCGAAATATCATAAGTAAGGAGAGCTTCGAGAACACGACTTAGAACTAAGACGTGTCATAAGATGGTCTTAGGACACGTCTTATCCCTAAGATAGCTTCGAGAACACCACCCCTGGTCATTACATTATTAGTATCACATAATTTCTGTATTTCATCATAATCTGGCTTCAATATATATCATCCTTACGCTTTAAATATTATCAACATTTTGTAATTTGATTTCAGTAGTAATCACATTAGGGGACATCCATCTGATTTTCAGGTTGGGGCTTGGGGCGATTTTGCCTTGATAAAAAATATTTTCATGTCCATCTCAACAAATTATTTTTTTGCTTTGACAAAATTATGCATCAAATTATTTATTTGAATTTTCCGCAAATAATTTTTTATTCAAAATAAAATCAAATTAAATTAATTGAAAAAATATTGCTACATCCTGGTGCTTAACTTTACTAGTGTGCGTGCTACATATGCATTTTCATTTTATTACAAAAAATGGAAATCAACAATTCAAGCCAGGAACTTAAAAATAACCGGCTTTTATTCCAAACATTTTATCATTTGAGATTTTATTGAAAATGAATATTCAATTAATTCAAGTTACTGTTACAAATGTAATCTACCCGAATTCAGTAACACCTGTACATGTATATTGATGTACCTGTATATTGATACACCTGTATATTGAAAGGCGTTGACAGTAGCACAGTAGCACATGCTTAGCAAACTGCCACGATGGGTAAGGTGACCCTCTCAGGTAATTTGCAATCAGGTTACCTGTTTGTAATCTCAAATTTTGATTAAATTACAATCAGAACAAAGGTTGAGCTAATAAAACTGTTTTGTATGTATTACACAACAACAGAAACGGAATAAATAAATNAATAACAAAAATATATATAAAAAAAAGAAAAATTATCAAAAAAAAAAAAAAAAAAAAAAAAAAAAAAAAGAAAAAAAAGAAAATAAAAAGAATAAATATCTTTTATTTGAAATTAACATTTCAAACAATAAGTCCGAAATTATCAAAACTTAGTCTGTACTTCAGTAATCTTCTGAACAAGCACGGATTTTAAAGAAAAAAATCGCATTCAGTTGTGTATTTCCAATTTGGTTCTTAACAAAACGGCTTCATATATCGGCAAGCCATTTCCTGTATTTAAAGTTTGAACATGAAATTTCAATATGCCAAGAGAATTATTTAAAAATTATAATTGGTCTTAAAGATATGAAATTTTAAAAATGACCAATTTTACATTCAAATCCACTAGCATTATCGACCGGAACTCACCAGTAAGTGATCAGGGGAGCTAACTGTGCATTATGAAACAGTCCCATTTATATCATTGTACAAGTTATTACTATTTTTGTCAAGAAAATTGTACAAGTAATTAATTGTACAATCCAAATTGTACAGGTTATTACTTGTATGATGACGTCATACAAGTTATTACTTGTACAATATTTTCATACAAGTAATAACTTGTACAAAATAATAACATATATAAATAAAACAGAAGTTATCATGAGCTTCTTGGTATTGATATTGATTCTAATGTAAATTTGATGTACATAGGTAAATTATGAAGGAAGGCATCTCAGCAATGGAATTCACCTTCCTGTTTTTCCCGATTGGTGTCGCTGTTGTACTATCAGGTAGTTCGCGGGAAACTTTTATTTCACGCATGTTCAAATATTGTTCCTTGTGCGTGAATTTTCCCGGTATCACGACGTCACAGAACAAAACCTGATAGTACAGTGCAGGTGACATCAGACGGGACAAAATATGGTAAGTGCATTCCATTACGTATTTTAAAACGTTTAGGCACTTTTTTGGATAAATTAACAAAATTGGCAATTTATACTTAGTAATTTTGACTTTTGCCATTTGGCTTGGCATTTTGTTCAGACACAAATTCTAAAAAAAAAGTGCAGGAAAGAGCACTCCATTTTGTGTACGAGGATTATTTAAGCTCATACGAAGAACTTTTGGAAAAAGCTAAAATGCCTTCCCAGCTACATGTCAGAAGACAAAGAACAATGGCCATTTGAACCTTTAAAATTATAAATCAACTTTCACCAACTTATCTACAGGATTAACTTCAAATTAAAAATCAAAAAATTCTTTCATGTACAGCAGTATTTTGGAACTTCCGCATGAAGGGACTTCACATTTTGGTAAGAAAAGTTTTCGCTTTGCTGCTGCTACCTTATGGAACAGGAACAGCCTCCGAACCATTTCAGGACTGAAAATAGTTTTTCTCAATTCAAAAGCTTTATCCAGTCCTGACATGGCTCGGAATGTCGCTGTTCCATGTGCATATAGTGCTAATCTTGCTTTTGGTTTTCTTTACATTTGCTTCTAGTGCTTAGTGCTTTATTTCTGTTCATACTTCATGGATATTAGCTTTTAAACTGCTTTGCTATTTTATGTTCGATTCAATTGTCATTAGTTTTATATATTTTATTGCAAAGACATTCCTTGTTGTTATTATTTATCCATTGTATCATGTGATGTATGTCATGTGTGCTTTAACTGCTTATATTGTTATGTTTTAAGATTACATACTTTGTTTTATGCCATTTGTGTCTTATTTATGTATGTACTTGTTTTATATTCGGTAAAATGCTCTATAGAGCTATGTTTATTATTATAACTAACCGAATTTCAAATAAATCTTTCTTATCAGTGTTATTATACTAATGCTGACAGTTTACCAAAGAAATTGGTTGAATTGAAATCAACAGTAAAAGAAAGCCAATATATACAAGCCAAGAAATCTTTGAAGGAAAAAATGTTGACAGACAGACGGACAAAGTGAAAAGTTTTGTGCACCCACATCTCGATGCGGGACCCTAAATATTATGCAAGCGCATAAAGATACTGGTATCATCAGTAAATAATTAACATATAACTTCAATGTCACTGGAAAGCAATAAGAAGAATGTGGGTTAAAAATGGAATCTTAAATAACCCCAAATCATTTCAATCAAATTGAATATTAAATTTGAAAGATTTATCGACTGATTTGTATGTAGTCAAGTTTCTAAGTCTAAACCGCGATTGGCATGATTTGTTTTTAGAAATAACAGTTTGTGTAAAAATATATACATGTATATACAAATGTCCTCTATTAATTCAATTCATCTATAAAATTCTGTACTCATATTCTCATATCATGCTTATGTCTTGCAGAAATTCTAAGAAAATCTTTTATGACATTCATAGTAAGTACCAGAAGTAGGATAGGAATTTGCTTTGCTTAAGTTCGCATGTGTTTTAAATTCTTAATCATATCAATTCCATTTCAAAGGTTCATCTGCAGTAAGAATTCGAATGCGACTTTTTCAATGTTCATGTGTTGATCAAGTTCTAAACTTGTCAATTTCCAGCATTAATCTTTTCAGTGCATTCTGATGTATAACTTTAAATTATTAATTTAATTAAATCTCATATTCCAATGACAGCATTTGAAAGTTTTATCCTCATTAAATCTTGTGCAAATCGTTTATCGTTCTGATTACTTTAAAGAGGTTTTTCGCGAGTGTGTATAGCCATGTGTCTCTTCAAATTATTAAACACGCCGAATTCTCTATCACATTGGCCACATTTGAAGGGTTTATCTCCAGTGTGTGTTCTCATGTGTGTCTTTAAGTTAGCTATTTGATTAAATCTTTTATCACACTGATCACATTCATAGGGTTTTTCTCCTGTGTGAATCCTAATGTGCCTTTTCAACATACTATTTTTCCTAAATCTTTTACCACAATGACTACATTTGAAGGAATCTCCATAGTGAATTCTCGTGTGTTCCTTTAACTGGTAAATCTGACTAAATCTGTTATCACATCGATCACATTTATACGGTTTTCCGCCAGTGTGTGATCTCATGTGTTTTTTTAAACTTTGACCATACCTGAATTCTTTATCACACTGACTACATTTGAAAGGTTTATCACCCGTGTGTATTCTCATGTGTACCTTGAAGTCTTTATTTTGATAAAATCTTTTATCACATAGATCACACTTAAAACGTTTTTCTCCAGTGTGTAATCTGGTATGTACCTTTAAATTCCCCGAACAGTTAAATCTCTTACCACACTGATCACATTTATAGGGCTTTTCGCCAGTATGTATCCTCATGTGTATCTTTAAATTATTCAATTCACCAAATGTTTTACCACATTGATCACATTTGAAGGGTTTTTTTTTAATGTGACTTTTCATGTGTCTCTTTAATTTATTAATTTCAGTAAAAGTTTTATCACAATGGTCACAATTGAAGGGGAAATCCCAATTGTGTATTTTCTTATGTATTTTCAATTTATAAATTTGATTAAATCTTTTATTACACTGATCACATTTGTAACGTTTATTTCCAGTGTGAATAAACATGTGACGCTTTAAATGTGAACTTTGCTGAAACCCTTCATCAATTTCAGTTTTCACATGTCTTTTTACCTCTCCCTTTTGCTTAACCTCATCGCTAGAGTCATCAAAGGAGACATGATCACATCTGTAGGGTTTAATTGCAGTTTTTTCATGTCTTTTTACCTCTCCCTTTTGCTTAACCTCATCGCAAGAAACGTCAAATGTCTGGTTTATCCCACTAAGTTTTTTCAAAGGGTGTTTCAAACCATTATTCAACATTTGTTTGTTACAAACAACACAAGAACCAGACCCAACATTTGTGCATAATTTCTTATGTACTTGTAAAAGTACTTCACCAATTACTTTTTCAATAACGCTCTTCACTGAAACTTGCTGCATTTCTAAATTTTTTAAAATCGGACCATTCTACGATTTGTCAACCTCTGGAATCATTTGATCTATCTTAAGTCTGCCATGTTGTTCTGCTATCCTGCAATAAATATAAATGAGTCTGAATTATTAAGGCTACAATTTTAATAGCTACAAGGGAATATCTGTAAAGTGAAGATCGATATTTGATTTACCGTATAGCGGGTTATTTTCGCGGTTCGGGAAATAAATTTCGCGGTTTTGAGTGTAAAATGTTTGCATAAAATTTAAGCATTTAAAATTTTTGCGGTTTATCAAAATACAAAAATACAGAAGTTAGATTATTAGATATATCCTAACAATCCATAAAATATTTGCGGAATTCATTTTTCGCGATTTAAGCCCATCCGCGAAAATACGGAAAATTAAACCCCGCGAAAATTATCCGCTATACGGTAGTCTGCAGAGATGGAGTGTCCATCCAATAACCTGTGCAGCATACATGTTTGGTCAATTTTCATAGCTTGTAAAATTTTGAAATGATTTCATAATTGTTCTAAAGCTTGATTATGACAAATTGTAACGTTTAAGACATTTTCAGGCCGGTCATGTCGACACTTCTGTTTGTCGATATGTATGTATGTGGGGCGTTGATGGGGTCTCATCCCAGAATCTGGACTTTATTTTTACAAAATCCCGATATCAACAACTACAAAAGAACTTAAAAACTGATAAAATCCCGATTCCAGGTGCATTTATTTCCCGAAATCACGGGTTAAAATTATAGAAATCTGGAATTCCCGTGCTGAAAAACTTCCAATCCAAGCATCCCGAAAAGTTCTTCCCTCACATGTTGAAGTTTTACTATTAATAAACAGATAACAGGAAACACTTACAATGGCCGAACATTACAATCACATGCCCAAATCCACGACGGAACTGCACAAGAAAAACAATAAGATGACAAAAGACAAACATAGACAAGGATAGGAACTCGGGATAGCCGGACTTGATATCGGCACTAGCAACAGCCAGCGGTCGGGTTAAACCAGTTTATGGGTACCCAAACCACCCCTCTCTCTATCCCGTTTGCCTATAGTATAATAATCATACAAATAAAACCCACTACAGGTAGACAACTTACTCCAAGACCACAATCTTGAAAATGAAAGAATGAGACAAAACGTAATTTAAAAAGATTGGATCAGGGAGTGCTCGCCGCTAAACTGCTGGCTAGCTCAAGGGGCCTTGTCTGCTGGTTAAACAATGTCGCACTACGGAATATTAATCAAATACTTTGGATGAGAAATTTTCTTGGCGGTTAACTTCGCTTGTACATGTTTATTTAGGAATTATTTCAAATTTGGTCTCGACCTTTATAATGAGTTGCACCGTCAAAGCAATTTTCAGGTCTGCCGTGTTACCACTTCTTGTTTGACATTATGTAGCAGTTTTACCATAGCCCAAAATGAATGAGAAGTTGTTTGTCCTCGCAGTTTGCTTGGCTTTTTTGGTCTGGACTGGAGCTTTTAAAGTTGTAATGTGTAATGTATTTACAGGTTTGTTTTGCTTTCATCTTTGTTTGGCTATTCTTTGTTGTTTTACTACAACTAACCATGGATGAGAATTCGTTTTTTTTCACTTGGAATATATTGGAATGATGTGAAGTTTACTATCATTCCAATATATTCCAATATATCCCAGTTGGCTTGTAAAATTGGAAATTATTTCAAGTTTACATGTAACTAAATATCGAGGTAACGGTGAATCTAGGTTCTGCATATGCGCATTTCGACATTTATGTCTCTTCTGCACCTAGGAACAGAGCTATGCAAGAGCCCCTTATATTTTCACAAAATGTTCTTAAATTTAGATAAAATCGGTTTTTGGGCCTGCACCGAAGTACTTTGTACTGAGTAGGTAAATATCTTTGGAAACTAACAGTCCACCAGCAGTGGCATCGGCCAAGTAATAGATATGTAATTAAAGAACCTTAGTGAGCAAGCTCACATACCCCACGCCCCCACATATCAAATAATCCTGCATTATCTAAAAATTATCAAAAATTGAAATCCAAGTAGTCTGCACATCTCTTACAGATGCACAATCATCGTGTAAAATATCTTAAAAACTGTAGGAGAATTTATCCGGGCAAATGGAGTACCCTGTAAACTTTCTATCTTATAAACTGTAGGAGGAATTATCCAGAAAAAAATAATGTACCCTATATGCAATATAGATATTCGCACAATCAACCTGCGAAATAATAACTTCCTATCTAATAAACTGTAGGAGGAGTTATCCGGACAAATGATGTACCCTATATGCAATATAATTCATAATAAACAGCTGCGAAAGGTCGCATGGTACGCCCGTCGTCACTAATGTAATTTAGGTAAGGGGTTATCATTTTAGAATGCACCTTTAACTGGCTATTAAGCTTAATATCTCTACAAAGATTGTCAAGTAAAGCCAATATGTATAAAATTGCCTTAAAATTGACGAATAAAGTCCCATAACTCTTGCAAGAAAATCGAAATTTCAAGAAAAAGTATACAGATCGTCAGGCCATCATACCCAATATCTACAAATTTTCAAGTGAATTTGCCAAATGGTTCTCAAGTTAGAGCGCAACATGTGTAAATTGCCTAAAATTGACGAATAAAGTCCCATAACTCTTGCAAGAAATATCGAAATTTCAAGAAAAAGTATACAGATCGTCAGGCCATAGTACAAAATTCTTCTATGAAGTTTGAAGTGAACTGGCCAAAAGGTTATCAAGTTAGAGCGCGACAAGTGAAAAATTGCCTAAAAATTGACGAATAAAGTCCCATAACTCTTGTAAGAAAAATCGAAATTTCACGAAAAAGTATACAGATCGTCAGACTATTATACCCAATACTTCTACAAAGTTTGAAGTGAATTGGCCAAAGGGTTATCAAGTTAGAGCGCGACATAAGAAACGGACAGACAGACAGACGGACGGACAGTCAATCGGACATCGGTATACCATAATACAGCCGTCATTAGACGGGCGTATAAAAAATGACAAAGTTCAACAATGTGTAGTTTTCTGAAAAATTATCAAAAATCAAAATCCAAGTAGTATACACATCTTTGATATGTGCACAATCAACCTGCAAAATAAAAACTTCCTAGCTTAAAAACTGTAGGAGGAGTTATCCGGACAAATGGTGTACCCTTTATGCAATATAATGCATAAAAATGACAAAGTTCAACAATGTTTTCTGAAAAATCACCAAAAATCAAAATCAAAGTAGCATGCACATCTTTGATATGTGCACAATCAACCAGCAAAATAATAACTTCCTATCTAATAAACTGTAGGAGGAGTTATCCGAACGAATGATGTACCCTATATGCAATATAATTCATAAAAATGACAAAGTTCAACAATGTATAGTTTTCTGAAAAATTATCAAAAATTAAAATCCAAGTAGTATGCACATCTTTGATATTTGCAGAATCAACTAGCAAAATAAAAACTTCCTAGCTTAAAAACTGTAGGAGAAGTTATCCGGACAAATGGTACACCATATATGCAATATAATGCATAAAAATGACAAAGTTCAACAATGTGTAGTTTCCTGAAAAATTATCAAAAGTCAAAATCCAAGTAGTATGCACATTTTTGATATGTGCACAATCAACCTGCAAAATAAAAACTTCCTAGCTTAAAAACTGTAGGAGGAGTTATCCGGACAAATAGTGTACCCTTTGTGCAATATAATGCATAAAGCATACAAATGACAAAGTTCAACAATGTGTAGTTTCCTGAAAAATTATCAAAAATCAAAATCCAAGTAGTATGCACATCTTTGATACGTGTACAAGCAACCTGCAAAATAAAAACTTTCTAGCTTAAAAACTGTAGGAGTTATCCGGACAAATGGTGTACCCTATATGCAATATAATGCATAAAAATGACAAAGTTCAACAATGTGTAGTTTCCTGAAAAATTATCAAAAATCAAAATCCAAGTAGTATGCACATCTTTGATATGTGCACAATCACCCTGCAAAATAAAAACTTCCTAGTTTAAAAACTGTAGGAGGAGTTATCCGGACAAATGGTGTACCCACTTGATGACAGACGGACGGACGGACGGACTGACGGACCAGTCAAAAACTATATACCCTCCGCAACTTCGTTGCGTAGGGTAAAATAAACAATAAAGTACCGAAGTTACTGTGAATTTAGGTTCTGCATATGCGCATTTCGACAACTTATATCTCTTCAGTGCAGATCAAATCAAAACATTTTGAAATCCATTAACCAAAATATGTAAAAGCTAAGAGAGGACAAATAAGCAATAGGGTCTAAAAAGGAAAGCCAAGTCAGCTATGCAAGAGGGAGATACTCCTTGGGTCTTAACAAAATTTTCTTAAATTGAGATACTAGTATTGCATGTTTTCAAATAAAATCTGTTTGCGGGCCAGTATCGAAGTACTAGCGACTGGGTTGAAAGGCTATGAAATGCAATGAAAAGAAAAAAAAATATATATATTTTGAAAAATAGCAATTTCGGCCAATTTGAACCATTTAATCTCGATGACGGAAAAAAACTAGGCAAACTCTGTTGACATACTGCTATAATCCAGAGCTAAAAATTCCCATCGAAATCCGAAGAAAAATAAAAATAAAAGACTATGCCGAGCGCAGTATGCTACGACAGCGCAGTATGATACGACCGCGCAGCATGTCGACCACTGAAAATTGGAACAAGTGTAATCTAAATTGAATGTAGTCACAGTTAAGAGCTTGTCACCATATCTACATGGACAGAATAAGTAGCTTGACACAGTAATCAAACTGTGCTGGGCACAAACTAGGGAACATAAAATTAGCCCTTTAGATCAATAAAAGCTAGCAACTGTATGAGTTATGCTTAAACTATTGGCATACTAATGACAGCTTACATCAAAATGAATCCAAAGAAAAACATTCCCAACGAAATACAATTAAAATAAAATTTTTATATATTTTGAAAAATTGATATTTCGGCCCCTGTAACCCCTTATAACTCAAACATTGTAAGGGATATGCCAAATTTGTCGACATACATCTGAAAGCTGACAAGAGGAATCCAAAGCTCAAAAAAAAAAAAAAAATCCCATCAAAATCTGATGAAAAATAAAGATTTTACATATCTTGAAAAATTGCAATTTTGGCCCCTTTGACCCCTTATATCTCGGAAACGGTAAGAGATACACCAAATCTGTTGACATTTAATTGAAAGCTTATAACAAGAATATTCCTAAGAAAAAAAAATCCCATCAAAATCCGATCAAAAATAAAAATTTAAGGTGATCTGCAAATTTGCTATAAAAAATCTAATGGTTACGCGCCATGTTAATTTTTCATAAGGAACCAACTGCAAAATCAAAACTGGACAAAATTTAGAAATTTAATTTTTTGACATTTAACCTTTAAGGGCCCTATTTATCTGTTGAACGGTACATAAGACATGACATCCTTTGATATTTTCTAGATGAGAAATTCCCTCAGGAGCACAGAGAAAGAAATCCCATCAAATTCTATAGCCCAATATATAAAAACACACAATTGTCCCTTTTTTGCCCTTTTTTTAAATGGGCGGGGCCACAATAACAAAAACTGTAATAGTCCATTACACGATACCCCGCCACGTTTCACAAAATTTCGAAGTATCAAGCGGCATAACTCCAAAACCCCTTTGACATCTGAGCCCATATTCGAACTCCACCTGAGTTTTGTGGTGAACAAGCTAGATACTAAGTTTGAAGACTGTATGTTATTCCGTTCAAAATTTATCAGTCGGAAACCTTCGGAGGTCGGACGGACGGACGGACAGACACACGACAGAGGGTATCATATAATAACACGCCACTACATGTGGCGGGGTATAATAAAAGGCTACGCAGAGCGCAGTATGATACGACCGCAGCATGTTGACCACTGAAATCTGAACAAGTGTAATTTAAAGCGAATGTGGACACAGTAAAAAGCTCGACACGGTAGTTAGATGGATACGTGTCCACAGACACGAAAATACCCAATTTTACCCCTTTTTGGCCCCTTTTTCTGAAACGGTTGGGGCCACAAACCCGAAATTAAAACCCGGGCTAACCATCATGCCAAGAAACCTCATATTGAAATTTGATAATGATCCGTCCACTAGAAACAAAGTTATGCTGGCCAGAGACGCCGACGCCGATGATTGCGCCATACCATAATACGACCGCAAAATTTTTGCGGTCGTATAAAAAAAACATTCTAAGCCTTCCTTTTGTGCCAAGGAACATTGTCACGTTAAAATTTGGTAAGGATTGATGAATTGGAACTAAAGTTATTAACCAAAAACATAAGTGTCTGCAGACGACTTTCCACGACTTCAATATTTTTGCGGTTGTATACATTTTTGCGGTAGTATAAATATAAGCCAATATGCATAATTGCTATTTTTGCCCTGAAAGGAAACAAGTTATCAATAAACTTAAGCAAACAGGATATGTTGCGCCTGTTCCATGCGTCCCTTTAATTTGCATATCAACCAACAATAGCAGCCATTACAAAGACATCTAAACCTGCTGGCTATAATCTTCATATGATCATTCATGCATGATAAAAGGGTCAGTACTATCAAAAGAATAAATGCCTGTAAAATATCAAGCGGCTAGGATGAACAGTGACAGTGCAAAATATGAAAGTCATTGGAGCTTGACTGCAGGGCCATAGAGTTAAAATGGCCTTGAAACTGATCCGTACTGAATTTAAATGCAACTGCATGCATAGCAAATATCTGTAGAGTTAAATAATGTCAGCTGTGAAATATTGTCCCTCTTACAATTATTTTCTATATTATCACAAAGTCCGAGGACGGAATAAAACACATTGAGGATCATGAAATATTGTCCTATAGGATTTTCCAAATTAAATACATTCCATTAAATACTATTTCACGGTACACTATATTGGCTTACATATCAAGTGGTTATCATGATGTTAATAAAGGGCTACGCCGAGCGTAGCATGATGCGACAGCAGCATGTCGAACACTGAAATTTGAACAAGTTTAATTCAAAATAAATGACGACACAGTAAAGAGCTTTATACCGTAATTAAATGGACATAATAAAGATTTGCTCCGCACAAACTAAGAAATTAAATATTAGCTCTTATAATTCCTTATATATATCGGAAATGGTAAGAGGTATGTCAACAATATACAGAAAGCTTATATCAAGAGGAATCCTAAGAAGAAAATCCCATCGAAATCAGATGAAAAATAAAGATTTCACATATTTCGAAAAATTGCAATTTGGCCCTTTGACCCCTTGTAGCTTGGAAACGGAAAAAGCTAAGCAAAATCTGTTGAAATACTGCTGAAAGCTTATAAAAAGAGGAATCCAAAGAAAAAATCCATCGAAATCAGATGAATAATAAAATTTTTAGGTGATCTGCAAATTTGCAATTTTGTCCGTATTTAGACCCTCA
The DNA here is from genome assembly GCA_002080025.1 of Modiolus philippinarum. Classification (NCBI taxonomy): domain Eukaryota; kingdom Metazoa; phylum Mollusca; class Bivalvia; order Mytilida; family Modiolidae; genus Modiolus; species Modiolus philippinarum. The sequence continues at coordinate 76,588 of MJUU01034554.1, forward strand.
TAACTCGGAGAAGAAACAAATTATCAAAAATCTGAAAATGCACCTCTATGTTTATTTTCAAAAGGAATCGATTGGAAAAAACTGCATCAAAATTTGACTTAAAATAAAAAAAAAATAAAATTTTTGAAAATTGCCCATTCTGGGCCCCATTTATCTCCTGAACAGTACACGGCACATAAAATCCGTTGACATACTACTGATAGGAAATTTAATTAGGAACACATTGACCGAAGCCCCATCAAAATCCAATAAATAATAAATATTCTACAGCCAAATATGTGAAAACACCCAATTTTGCCCTTTTTGGCCCCTTTTTTAAAAACGGGAGGGGAAAAAATGTCCAAAACCACCCCAGCCTTACTTCTGTGCCAAGGAACACTGTGGTAAAATTTCATAATGATTGGTTGACTGGAACTTGAGTTATTGACCAAAATCATCAGTGACTACAGACGACGACGCCAGACGACGACGACGACAGCACCATACCATTATACGACCTCAAATTTTTTGCGGTCGTATAAAAACGATAGACATAACTAAACATTTGATAAGTTATGCAGAATTTCAAGGTCACTGAAGCATAACTGTGGGCCTACCCATAAAGCTATAATGAAACTGATCTACAGTCGTGCTCATGCGAGTCCATGGGCTGGAATAACCCTCCGTGCACCCCCCCCCACTTCCGAACCCCACCTATTTTTTTAAGTCCACATACATCCCCTCTTCAAAATAAACCATGTTAACACGAGCATAACCTGCACGCACTTGGGGAATTTGGCCCATTTTTAGACCCACCTACAGAAATTTTGGAAAATTTCGTTTTTCGTTAAAGTATTTGTTTCAGTTGCTTCAAAATGTTGACAAAATGCTTTCAAGTTATAAAAACGAGGTATCAAATGATTGCTTATTGTATGAGCTTTACAAAGAACCCAAGTTTTTACAATTTTCATGCCCAATACATTCTATAGCGCAATTAAACGTACCCCTACCCCAATGAAATATTGACGAAAAAACTGATATTTTCATTGAAATTGCGTAAGTTTGATGGTTTAGAGAACCCGAACTGCATCTCAATTCCCGATTCTGAAAATTGTTTTTGGTTTTTCAATCTAATTTCTTTATTATAAAATAGGTTAAGACAATGTTAACATATTTAAGTTGACCAAAATTTTATTTTCAAATATACCAAATACAGGGACCTTTGAATAATTTCGTTTTTGAATAAGTTTTTTCTTTCTTTTGCCTAATATTATTTTTTAGTAACAAATATCATTTAAAATAGGTATCAAATAAAAGCTTATTATTTCTGCTTTACAACCATAACAAATAATGGCCGTTTTTAGGTAATATATACATCATATATCAATAAAACTTACCCCTACCCCAACAAATTTACTCCAAAATTGTCAATTTTTTGTCTATTTTCGCATAAAAATAACCAGAAGACGCAAAATGTGTGATGTATAGGACAATGTTGCATAAATTA
>MJUU01034554.1:80219-104088 GCA_002080025.1 Modiolus philippinarum
CGACCCTTAAGTCAAAAAGTCGAAAATGTGAAAAATCTGAAATTCCGAAAAATTCCATTTTTCAAAAATTTTATACCGAAAATCAAAATTTTATGGACTTGAATGGTTTTATTTTCCAACATTGTATCACAACTGATAAGTTAGGCATAAAAACTAGATCAAATGGCGATGGTTGTTTATCTGAAAGGAATTGACAGCCTAAAATCGAGATTTTCGCAATTTTTTGCAGGGGTAGGGGTAGATTTTTTGTATCCCCTGATCATAAAATGGGCGTAAAGTACCCAAACTTGTGATCATTGTAAAGCATATTAAATTAGCTTTAATTTGATACCAAATTTCAGTACATATTACTTATCTGCAAAAAGTTATGGAGCTTAAAAGATGAAACTTATGTTAAAACGAAAATACAAGAATTTTTCGGGTGTACTATAAAAGTGGCCCTATACTGTCTATGCGTGCGGGTTATGTTCGTGTTAAAATGTTTTATCTTGAAAAGGGGACATAGAAGGACTGAAAAAAAACCGGTCTGGTTCGGAAGTGGGGGGGGGTGCACGGAAAGTGTTTCCAGCCCACGGACTAATTGGTTGATGTTGAAAAGATAGGAAATAAACATTTAGAAACAGTGAAAACATGTCTTAGTCAGCGGCGTGTGACTGCAGGGACGTAAACATAAACGCTACTGAAACCGATCTGTACAAATTCTAACTAAATATCAATGGGCTACATAGAGTGGTTGATATTATACAGACGAAAGATAAAAATTTAACACTCCAAATTCAGTGAAAATTTTCAAAGTCAATGGGGCCTGACAACCGGGAGAATAGACATTGCTCCCTCAACTGAGCTGTACTGATGCTGATGTAATTGCATATCAAATTCCCATGTGCTATGATGAGGGGTTGATGTAAGACAGACGATAGATAAATCCACGTGGATAAATCTCGACTCAAAAACACTCTGAAAGAAACCCCATTAAAATTTGATACATAGTGAAGTAAAATAAAGTACAATTCGTATCCAAAATTAATACTCTGTGTTCTAGCGGTCGTAAACAGCAAAGATACTTTACAATAACCTATTTACTACGCAGTAATACACATCAATAACAATGTATATGCTATTACATAAACAATACAGCAATCAAGCTCAAAGTTTTAAAATAACATTAAGTAAACAATTATGGGGTCATAAACAACTTCCATAAAATACGGGAAATACACAAATGTCAAAATGCATAAAAGGGTAAGACAAAGCAATTAGATGAAAAATAAGGTTCACAGCACATAGTAAATATTGCAAAGCCCAATATATGGAAACACACGAAAAAAGTCCCTTTTTTGCGTTTTCTAAAAAAAAAATTAAAAAAAAAATGGCGAGGGTGGACAATTCCCAGCTTCCCTTTGTTCGAGGGAACACCGTTTTCAAATTTCATTAGGACTGGTCAACCAGCAGGAATTAATTCAACAGTAACTTCGGTATTTAGTTATTTATCACAACGAAACAAAGTGTCTACAGAAGTCGCCAACGATGACGCCACCACCAGTATCATACCAATACACGACATCAGTTTTTGTGCGGTCGTGTAAAAAGCTCGGTAAAAAGTTAAGACCCAGACAGACCAACTCCAAAAAATAAAGAACACACCTTCTCACGTCATGATACGTTACACCATCATGCCAAATATCTTACATCTAGATCAAATAACTAAATACCGAAGTTACGCTGAGATGAAATAGTTCTGACTAGGGCAGGCGAACAGCTGCAATTATTTGACCTCAAGGTTAAAGGTCAAGGTAACATAAACGTCATTAAAGTATGCTACACACTCTCTCATAACGATAAATCCACATGCAAAATATTTGAAGTCTCGCTAGATCAAAAGACAGTCAAAAGACACAAAGTTATGGACCGTTTCCGATCGTATGATAAAGAGTAGCAGCAGGAAGAGAAGCAGAATTAGAAATGAAGGGTAAAACCATCTGTTTCCATTCGTCAAAGGGGAGACACAAAAAGCCCATAATCACCCGATGAAAAATAAATATTTCAAGTTATTCGTAAAAGCAAAATTTTGTGCTCCTTTGACCCTATGTAGCTCGGGAATGACAATAGCCAAGTAAACACAGTAATGAAAGCTTTCTTTCGAGAAAAATAGAACGAAACAAAGCTCTCGTAATCCGATCAAAAATTGAACTTAATATACATGATATATACTTCTTAAAAACCAGATTTTGCACCTTTGGATCCTTATAGCTAGGCAAAAGAATAAAATCAAAACCCGAAGAATTGAACGTTACATTATTTTTTTCAATGAGCCCGTTAACAACTGCATCTAATCGACTAAAATGAAAATGATTGACACCCCCCTCTTTGCAACTTTCTCGTAAACGTTAATGTAATTCTAACCACTTAGAAATTACGTGTATGGCACTCGGTAGATGTCCTTGGTACTTTATTTGGCTTCCTATTTCGATATTCTTGGTAATGAGCACTTCTTTCTACACAACTTTTGGATTATGGCTTTTCCTTATTTTAATGCTGCTAATGAGAGGTTACTCCTTGAAACACGTGTACAGCATAACGAAATTTACTGTTTTCTGTGTAACTTCGGGGTTTTTTGTATACTAGATTGGGAATTTTCAAAGAAACATAATAAAAGAAACTCCATCGAAATCTGAAGAGAACTAAAGATGCTAGGGCGGAGGACATGTTAATGCAAACACTCAGTTTAACAACCTTTTCCAATATCTTGCCAGAGTATAGTACCCATAACGAATCCTAGGCGTCCTTTTTGTTGAGGTATTATTGTTTTAAATCTCTTACAGTTTGTTACTTTAACTCTCACCTTACGAATCAAAGTGTCTGTAGGTAGCACGGTACAGTTTCTTTTCCCATAGGCGACAATAGTAACATTTTCACCCATTCATAACTTTAACCGGGATATTGAAGTATGCTCCCATGTAGAGCATCCATTTAACTTTAAAAAGAATACCAGTGAAATATAGTCATGACCATTTCCCTAAAGAGCCTCTAATCAAAGTACGCACTGCGGTCTTAGTGCATAGAAGGGCATATTACCAATAATTCTAAAAAAAAATAATCTCCATGAATAAAGGGCACATGAAAATTTCTTATATATTTTCTTAATAATAGATAAATATGTCTATTTGGAAAAAATACAACATGAATGTTATGCTTAATAACCAATCAGAACTCAGCTTTCAGTATTCACCCCTCTAACCAGTTCTTGTACACAAAAGGGAAAAACCAGTTATATGTTTAGAAACTGTACCGTGCTATCTATAGAAGCAGATAACGACATAATCACATACTGGTATTTAAATGTAATTTCATCAACAATGACATTATGAACCAATATAAAGAGAGGGGACTAACAATCAAGCCATGAATTACGCCAAATCAAATTTCAATCCAACTGAATTTAATTTTGTCAGTAAAATCAACTCATTGCATGAAGTAAAGTATTAAGTAAAAACTGAGATTGGTTTTCAGAAAGTACAGGATTTGTAAATATAGATGTGTTAATATACATGTATATACACATGTTCTTTTATTACTCTCATCTTTTGAATTCAGTGCTAGTATTCTCATATCAGTCTTGCATAAATTCTACGGAAATCTTTGTCGACATTCATAGTGAGTAACTGAAGTAGGATAGGCATTTACATTCTTAAGTTTGCATTTGTTTTAGATTCTTAATCATATCAATTGATTTCAAGGGTTCATCTCCAGAAGGAATTCGAAAATGACTCTTTCAGTGTTCATGAGTTTGATGATACTCATTCAGCATCAATATTTACAGTATACTTTCAGGTATAGATTTGATATAATCTTGTATCAAAAGAAAGATTTATCTGCAGTGCGATTTCTCTAGTGAAGGTTTAAACTACTTCATTATACAAATTGTTTCTCATAACTATTACAATTCAAGGGTTTTCACCAGTATGTATTCTCATGTGTCGCTTAAAATTACTAAACACGCCGAATTCTCTTTCACAATGACCACACTTAAAGGGTTTCTCTCCAGTGTGTGTTTTCATGTGTCTCATTAAGTTAGCTATTTGATTAAATCCTTTATCGCACTGCTCACATTTATAGGGTTTTTCACCAGTGTGTATTTTCATGTGTCTTTTTAATCTACTATTTTCAGTAAATCTTTTATCACAATGATCACACTTGAAGGTATCTCCTGTATGTAGTCTTATGTGTCGCTTTAATGTGCAAGACAAATAAAATCTTTTGTCACAATATTCACATTTATAAGGTTTATCCCCAGTGTAAATTCTTCTCGTGCGTTCCTTTGCGTGATGACCATGAATAAATCGTTGGCCACATTCGTCAATTCTATTTTCAGGGTGAATAATCATGTGACACTTGAAAAGCGAGAGAAGCTGAAATTCTTTACCACAATGAACACACTTATATTGTTTTTCTCCAGTGTGTAATCTCATGTGCCTCTTTAAACTACTTAAGTATACAAATCGTTTTTCACACTGAACACATGCATAGGGTTTTTCGCCAGTGTGTGTCCTCGTGTGTTTCTTTAAACCTTCACAGTACCTATACTCTTTTTCACACTGGCTACATTTGAAAGGTTTATCTCCGGTGTGTATTCTCATGTGTACTTTGACATCTTTATTTTGATAAAATCTTTTATCACATAGATCACACTTAAAACGTTTATCTCCGATGTGTAATCTCATGTGAACCTTTAAATTGCAAAACTGTCTAAATCTTTTATCACACTGATCACATTTATAGGGTTTTTCGCCAGTATGTATTCTCATGTGTATCTTCAAATTATTCAATACACCGAATGTTTTACCACATTGGTCACATCTGAAGGGTCTTTTTTTAATGTGACTTTTCATGTGTCTCTTTAATTTAATAATTTCGGTAAATGTTTTATCACAATTGTCACAATTGAACGGGAAATCCCCATCGTGTATTTTCGTATGTATTTTCAATTTATAAAATTGATTGAATTTTTTATTACAGTGATCACATTTGTAACGTTTTTGGCCACTATGAATAAACATGTGACGCTTTAAATGTGAAGGTTCCTGAAATCCTGAATTACACTGTTCACATTTATAAGGTTCAATTTCAGTCCTGTCATGTCTTTGGCGGCCTCCTTTTTCATGTATTTGCTTAATCTTATCGTCAAATGCGACATGATCGCATTTATAGGGGTCAATTTTATTCCCGTCAAGTCTTTGTAAGTCTGCCTTTTGCTTTGCCTCATCGGTAGAAACGTCAAATATTTCCTTTTTCAACGAATGCTCCGAATCACGATTTAAAATGACTTGTTTGTTACAGACAACACAAAAACCAGACTCGAAATCTGTGCATAATTTCTTATGTGCTTGTAAAAGTACTTCACAAATTACATTTTTAATAACCTTCCTCATTGATTCTTCTTCACGCTCCATTTCTACAATCTTTTTCAATCAAGCCGTTCTACAACTCTCTGCAATCATTTGATTTAATTTGAAGGCTGCTGTGTTGTTCTGTTATCCTGCAATATTAAGTTATTAAATTGATTTATGAATGCTAAAATTTGAATAGATATATAGTGACTGGACGATAAATTTGGACAAATTACAGTCACGCATAATTGACGAATGGAGATTGTTACTATTTTCCAATACGTTTTCTTTAAAAACAATATTTATTATACCGCCGCGTGTATGTAGTAGTGGCTGGTTCATCCGCCAGTCTTGTCAAGCACACCTTTTTTTGTCGTCAGTTTTCTCAGCTTGTATAATTTTTGATTTCATATTTGGTCTGCAGCTTTATTGATATGATGAGTTGTAACGTGTAAGCCATTTTCAGGTGGGCCGTTATTGATCTTCCTGTTTGCGGATGTATTGAAGTTCTACTATATACCTTCTCTGGATGAGAAAATTTCGTGGCGGTTTACTAAGACTGTACATGTGTATTCAGGAATGAGTTCAAATTTGGTCTTGAGATTTAGGAGATATAACGTGTAAGCAATTTAAGGTCTGCCGTGTTACCATTTCCTTTTTGACAATAGGCTGCAGTTTTCCATAGAACAATATGGATGAGAAGATGTCTGTCCTTACAGTTCTTCAAATTTGGTCTGGACTGGAGCTTGCGGAGTTATAATATATGTTATCTATTTTTAGGTATGTTGTGCTTTCACTTTCTGTTTCATAGTCTTTGTTTTTTAACAACAAGTAACCATGAAAGACAATTTTCGTCAGTTTTTTTCCTTTGTATGAAATAATGTTGAGTTTTACCAATACCAACTATGGGTGATAAATGTTCCTCGTAGTTTACTTGGCTTGTATAATTGGGAATTATTCAATTTGTTTGCCCTTAAGTGATCATCATACCTATCGCGATACACACTTATGAAGTGAGGGTTTTCATTTGTGGCCGATCCGACAACAGTTCTTCTATGTATCCGATGAATATAAGACTTAACATGTTTTAAAAACTAGCAACTTCGGCCCCTTGACCCTATTAGTTTTAACACGTTAAGGGATAGGAAAAATCTTCTGACCTAGTGCTAAACGCTTCATTACAAGAGGAATCCAAAGAACAAATATTGAAGCGAAATCAAATGACAAGTGTGGACCCAAATTGATGTCTTGCCCGTACTAAATGGTCACAAAAATTGATGTGAAAACGAAAACTGAATAAATCAGAAAAATAAACATGTTCCCTAGACTGTGAAATTAGGATAACTGACAAAAGCACACTGTCATGTATCCCCTAAAACCAAAATGCCAAATATCAGTGAAATATCACTGATAGATACTAGACCATGAAAATGAGGTCAAGGGCTAAAGCTGAATAGCAGGCTGTCGTGTTCAATCTTAGATAAACCCACATAATAAATATTATTTACCTTACATTAATAGATACTGGGAAACTTAACATGAGCATTGGACCATGAAATTGAGGTCACATACAAAAGCCATATAGCAGTCACGTAATACCAAAGACCTATCCATATATTTAACATCACTGACTTGCCACTTATAGTTACTGAGAAACTTAACTAAGCACAAAAATTTAACATGTTCATTGGACCATGAAATTGAGGTCAAAGACAAAAGCCATATTGCAGACATTCATGTACTATTCAAGATCAACCTATATACCAAATATAATTGACCTACCACTTATAGTCATTGAGAAAATGACTTAATTACAAAAACTTAACATGCTCACTAGACCGTGAAATTGAGGTCAAGGACAAAAGCAATATGACAGACCGTAATGTACTACCGAAGACCAACCCACATAACATGTATCATTGACCTACCAATTATAGTTACTGAGAAACTAAACTTACCACAAAAACTTTACATGTTCATTAGACCACGAAATTGAGGTCACAGACAAAAGCTGAATAGCAGACTTTCATGTACTACTCAAGATCAACCTATAAACCAAATATCATTGACCTAACACTTATAGTTACTGAGAAAATGACATAATCCCAAAACCTAAACATGCTCACTAGACCGTGAAATTGAGGTCAGGACAAAAGCCATATGACAGACTGTCATCTACTACCCAAGACCAACCTACATACTTTATATCATTAACCTACTATTTATAGTTATTGAGAAACTAAACTAAGCACAAAAATTTAACATGTTCATTGGACGGTGCAATTGAGGTCACAGACAAAAGCCATATAGCAGACTTTCATGTAATTCTCAAGACAAACCTATATACAAAATATCATTGACCTACCACTTATAGGTTCTGAGAAAATGACCTAATCACAACAAGTGTGGACCCAAATTGATGTCTCGCCCATCCCCAGTTGGTCCCAAAATTGATGTGAAAACCCAAACTGCCTAAATCAGAAAACTTAACGTGTTCGCTAGACTGTGAAATTAGATTACCTCACAAAAGCAATACAGCAGACTGTCACGTATCGCCCAAAATCCAAAATGCCAAATAAAAGTGACCTAACACTGATAGATACTAAAAAATCCAAACTTGTTCACTAGACCGTGAAAATAAGGTCAAGGGCTAAAGCCAAATAGCAGACTGTCATAATGACCTAACATTAACACATACAAGGAAATTTAACATGATTACTGGACCATGAAATTGAGGTCACAGACAAAAGCCATTGCAGACTGTCCTTTACTACCCAAGACCAACTACCCAAAACTTAACATGCTCACTTGACCGTGAAATTAAGGTCAAGGACTAAAGCCATATGACAGACTGTCATGTACTACCTAAGATCATCTTACATATCATATATCATTGACCAACCACTTATAGTTACTGAGAAACTTAACTAGGCAAAAAACTTTACATGTTCATTGGAATGTGAAATTGAGGTCACAGACAAAAGCCATATAGCAGACTGTCCATGTACTACCTAAGACCAACCTACACATCATATATCATTAACCTACCACTTAGAGTTACTGAAAAACTAAACTATGCATAAGAACTTAGTATGTTCATTGGACCGTGAAATTGAGGTCACAGACAAAAGCAATACAGCAGACTGTCATGTACTACCTAAGACCAACCTACATTCCATCTATCATTGACCTACCACTTATAGTTATTGAGAAACAAAATTAAACACAAAAACTTTACATGTTCATTTGACCGTGAAATTGAGGTCACAGACAAAAGCCATATAGCAGACTGTCATGTTCTACTCAAGACCAACCTATATACCAAATATCATTGACCTTACGCTTATAGTTACTGAGAAAATGACCTAATCACAAAAAATGAACATGCTCACTAGACCGTGAAATTGGGATTAAGGACAAAAGCCATATGACAGACTGTCATGTACTACCTAAGACCAACCTACATACCATATATCATTGACCTATCACTTATAGTTACTGAGAAACTAAACTAAGCACAAAAACTTAACATGTTCACTGGACCGTGAAATTGAGGTCACAAACAAAAGCCTTATAGCAGAATGTCATGTACTACTCAAGACCAACCTATATACCAAATATCATTGACCTACCACTTATAGTACTGAGAAAGTGACCTAATCACAAAAACTTAACATGAAAGTCTACGCCGCTGCCGTCGCCGTCATACTTTGTATGCATATGTCTCGCTTTCCGCGCCTTTCGTCGCGGGCGAGACAAAAACTTAACATGAAAGTTTACGTCGCCGTCGCCGCCCTACTTTGTACGCATGTCTCGCTTTCCGCGACTTTCGTCGCGGTCGAGACAAAAAAATTAAAAAATTAAAATTTCAGGTACACATTTATATGCACATTCCAATTTTGGCCCGGTTCGTTCCTTAAAGCTCCGAAAGGTATATGCACATTCCAATTTTGGCCCGGTTCGTTCCTTAAAGCTCCGAAAGGAAACAAGTTATCAATAAAATGTTGACAAAGGATATGTGTAGCCTGCCCAAAGCGTCGCTTGAATCTGCTTATCTACGACAGCAGCCATTATAGAGACATCTAAGTCTTAAACTTGCTGGCCAAAATCTTAATGTGATCAATCATGCATCATTAAAGAGTTAGGACCATCATTCGGTTGTTGAATCCCTGTACTTTTCAAGAATAACAGAATGTTTAACTTTCAAGTTGCAAGGATGAACAGATACACAGTGCAAAATTTCAAAGTCAGTAGAACGTCACTGCAGGGGCAAAGAGATATAACACCCCCTAAACTGATCTGTACTAATTTTTTATGCAACAGCATACCAAATATCTGTATGATTAAATAATTTCCTCTGTGAAATATTGTCCATATTACAATTATATCCTATGATAAAGTTCGAGGACGGAATAAAACGATATGTTGTTCATGAAAAATTGTCTTCTTGGATTTTCCAATAAAATGCATAGCAGGAACTGCACTTTTTCACGTGACACTATTTTGGCTTGCATATTAATGGGTCATCATGCATTTATCATGCTAAACAACATTTGATAAATAGTGACAAACTTCAAGGACACTGGAGCATAACTGTTGGGCCTAACCATAAAACGATGATGGTAGTGATCTGTAATGATGCTAATGCAACAGCATACCAAATATTACTGGGATACAAAGTGGTTGATGTGAAAGAGGTGATAGATAAAACTTAAAACAATTTAAAAACAGTGAAAAAATTTCTTAGTCAGTGGAGCATGATTGCAAGAGCATAAACATAAAACGCTCCTGAATCTAATCTCTACTGATTCTAATGCAACTGCATATCAAATATCAATGGGCTACCATGAGTTTGATCTAATGATATTATACAGACGAAACACATAAAAAGCATTTAGAACCAGTAAAAAATCATAGACAGTGGAGCATGACTGTGATGGAATAGACATAAAACGCTCCTGAAACTGATCCGTACTGATAATAATGCAACTGCATACCAAATATCAACGAGCTGCCATGAGTGGCTGATGTAAAATAGACAAAAAACAAAATTTAAACATTAAAAGTTTCAAAGTCAGTGGAGCCTAACTGGGGGAGGGGGGCATAGACATAAATTTCTCTTGAAATTGATCTGTTCTGATGCTAATTCATCTGCATACCAAATACCATGAGTGGTTAATGTTGGACAGACGATAGATAAAACTTAAGACATTTGTGGACCCCAACGCCAGAATCACCACACCTAAGTCTCGTATCAGAAAAGAAACGTCATCAAAACTAGGCATGACTGTTTTAGCTAACTAAAACATATGTCTCCTCTTCCTATAGCATTTTTTTCCAAATATAAAAGAGCAAAGGTAAAGCCAGAAAAACCTTTACTACATATATGTTTATAATGGCATCTTGGTCATAAGTGAAAAGTTCTGACCAACACCTAAGAAAATGGTGCTACTTGACTGATTAAAATCAAAGGACAGGGTTACATTAAGGTCACTTTAAGACAAGGCCAACTTCTAGAAAAAAATTTATACTAGGTTTTATGATGAAAAAAATAAGGCCAACACTTCAAAAATGAAATTGCTTGATCTAAAGACTACAAATCAAGGTCACGTAAAGGTCGCTAAGGTAATTGACACATCATCTCACGATGACAGACCCAAATTCGAAATTTCTAAAGTCTAGGCCAATATAAAAAAGTTATGGACTGGACAACACCAAAGTCATTATTGTACGAGTTATAGTTTTAAGATGATACACCAACATGCTAGAGTCTATGTCAAAAGATGAAAAGTTACCTGGAGGTAAAATCATTTGATTTCAAGGTCAAAGGTCTAGGTCATATAAAGGCCATTATAATACACAACACATCTCATGATAATATGACATGAAAAATATCATAAGTCTAGGTCAAAAGATCAAAAAGTTCTTAGAGGTTAAAAATTCAGTCATTTTACCCGTTGTCAAAAATCAAGGTCACAAGTAGGCCATTATGGTACATGACACACAATCTCGAAATAATACACCCAAATATCTTAAGTCTAGGTCAAATGATGAAATAAAGGGCTACGCAGAGCGCAGCATGATACGACCGCTGCATGTCTGCCTCTGAAATTGAACAAAATTAATTTAAAGCAAATATGTATAGCACTCGGTGGATGTCCTTAGTACTTGATTTGGCTTCCAGATTCGATATGTTTGGTAATGAGTACTTCATATTTTGACCATTTTTGGATTATGGCTTCCCATATTATTTGATTTTAATGCTGCTGATGAGAGGTGTTCAAAATAACTAAATTTACTGTTTGATGTGCAACGTCGGTATTTTTGTATTTTAAAGCAAGTGTGGACACAGTAAAAAGCTTGACAGTTATAAGCTGGTCACAAAATAGTGAAAATAAAGCTTACAATGAGAATAATCCAAAGAAATAAATCCTATCAAAATCTGATGAAATATAAAGTTTCCACATATTTCTTATAATTGCAATTTTGTCCCCTTTAGCCCCTTATAGTTTGGAAACGGCAAGAGCTACACCAAATCAGTTGAATATTACTTAAAGCTTACAATGAGAGGAATGCAAGAAAAACAAGTGAATCTGTGTCAATGGACACTTTCCCCCGCTACTGATCATAAATAATTAATGACCATTAGTGACATTTATTTTATCATCTATACATCTAGAGGCTAACATTAAATTTTACCTAGCAATCACCAAATATGTACGGTTGCTAGGTAAAATTTCCAAAACTAAATGGTCTTGGAGAGTTTCGGGAAATTTACCGAAGTTGGAATCAAGAATACTTGCAATCCATATTTGGAAATTGACTACTTTAAATGAAAAGAATTGATTTACCATTGCTGCTAGGTAGAATTTCAATCAAAGCATGGAATGCTGTTAAGGCAGGTTCCTGAGTATTCCAGAAGTTCTGTAATTATTACTCTTTTGTTGAAAAATTGGCATTTAATTTTTTCAAGAATTTTCCTTCCTGGTTTAGGTTGTCTTTTCAGTTTTTATATGGGTTGTTGGCAATTTATTTAAAACTCTATTTATTTACATTTCATTGTCTTGCTCCTCTTAGTTGGTACATGTAAGTATTCTATAGAACAAGCCCGAGTACAAGTGTTAGACTTGGTGGCTTAATTAATGTTGATATTTCTAATTTTATCAGTCGTCTAGTTCTTAAGTTTCATTATTTTTGCATATGATTAAATAACTAAATAATGAAGTCTTTGTAAATTTACTATCTACATATGGGCATTTCGACAACTTATGTCTCATCTGTGCAAACTACTGAGAATGGTAGGTTGTGCTCAGCTACAAATAACAAAACACCGAAGTTACTGTGTATAATGTTAACAGAATTTCAGCATTTTGAGTCCGAAGTCGAGCACTACGTTTGTGTCCCTCTGTTTCTCTATGGCGAACAACGTCATTTCATCCTCCGTGCACTACGGAAAAGGTTATGCCACACAACAGAAACACTGCGTGTATATATTTATCACTCTTGCTCAAAAAGTCCATCTCTTTTATCCATTTATTTTGGAATTTTGAATTGTACATGTATCTCTTCCCTTTTCGCGGAGGCGACGCCATTTTGTCGTCAATACACAGCTGATTCGTGTTCTCGCGTAATCTCGTTAGCCGGGATGTGAATGGAACAGCCTTTGTTTACTTCGCAGGATGTGATTGGAACAGTCAATATTTACTTCCGATGTAACGGTAAAATATTTTTGAGAGAAAATTTTAATATCGGGAGCTTTCAGAGGCATATCGGTAGACGTGAGACCGGCTGCCGAAACCGGTAGCCTCACGACGAGACCGGGAGGGTAAACAACTCGCGTTACAACAGTGAAACTAGAAGTTACTATGTATTCATTCATAAAAACTGCGCGCCACAGGAAATTTTTATGAATTAACCGAATCGTGAATTTCGAATATCAATTTAAGTCCTTAGATGAATAAAAAACATTGTATCTTTTAAACGGCATTAAATAAATACAATACACACATAAAACGATGTAGTTGATCATGAAATGGACACAGTACTGCCACATGAATGGATTATTTTTTGTGCCTTCGTATGAATAACTGGTAAGCCGTACGCGTTTTTTCTAGATCACTCGGACTCTTTTCATGAAGTAATCTCTGAATGTAAGAGTCTGGATGAAACAGACTACTTTCAAGATGGCTTTACCTAACAGCTAGAAGGCAGAGAACCTGCCTTAAAAATGAAGTGATCTTTGTCGATTTCAGAAAATTTACCAAAATTGGAATAAAAGACTTTTGCAGTTCAGTTATTGAAAATTTGTGTCTTGACAAAAAGAAATTCAAAAATATATGGTTGCTTAGCCTAGATAAAATTTCCAAAATTAAAGGTCTTAGAGAGTTTCAGGAAATTTACCAAAATTGGAATCAAAGATTTGTGCAATTTAGTCATTAAAAATTGGTGTTTTGATAAAAAGAAATTAAAAAAATGTATGGTTGCTATGTAAAATTTCCAAAATTAAAGGTCTTGGTGAGTTTCAGGAAATTTACCAAAATGGGAAAAAAAAAATTTGCAATTCAGTTATTGAAAATTGGTGTTTTGACAAAAAGAAATTCAAAAATGTATGGTTGCTAGCTAAAATTTCCAAAATTAAAGGTCTTAGAGAGGTTCAGGCAATTTCCCAAAATTGGAATAAAAATATTTTGCAATTCAGTTTTTGAAAGTTGGTGTTTTGACAAAAAGAAATTAAAAAATATATGGTTGCTAGGTAAAATTTCCAAAATTAAAGGTCTAAGAGAGTTTCAGGAAATTTACCAAAAATGGAATCAAAGATTCCATTTACAAAAATGGCTGTTTAAACATAAAGGAGAAAAAAGATGCAGAATATTCACTCCTGATGTTCAAAGTCAATGACCCATGACATTGAGGTCATAGCATCCGTTTCATTCCAAAATGTTGCAGTTCATGTCTTGGTCTATCTGTATACAAAGTTTCATCAAGATATCATACCTCCTTCAAGGTAAACTACCTTCAACCTAAACCTTAACCTGTAGTATATCAATATTCATTCCTGATATTCAAAGTCAATGACCCATTACCCTGAGGTCACAGCATCTATTTCATTCCAAAATGTTGTAGTTCATGTGATGGTCTATCTGTATACAAAGTTTCATCAAATTATCATACCTCCTTCAAGGTAAACTACCTTCAACCTAAACCTTAACCTGTAGTATATCAAATATTCACTCCTGATATTCAAAGTCAATGACCCATGACCCTGAGGTCACAGCATCCGTTTCATTCCAAAATGTTGCAGTTCATATCATGGTCTATCTGCATACAAAGTTTCATCAAGATATTGTACCTCCTTCAAGGTAAACTACGTTCAGCCTATACCTTAACCTGAGCATTACGGACAGACAGACGTACGTACGGACGGACAACGTATCCGAAAGCTATATACCCCTCCTACTCCGAAGCGGAGCATAAAAACCCATTTAAATCTAATGAAAAATAAAGATTTCACATATTTCTAATAATTGCAATTTTGGCCCCTTTGATCCCTTATAGCCCGGAAACGGTAAAAGCAACGTCAAATTTGTTGACATAGTACTGAAAGCTTGAGAGGAATCCAAAGAAAAAAAATCCCATCAAAATCTGATCTAAAATAGATTTCACATATTTCTAAAAATTGCAATTCTGGCCCCTTTGACCCCTTATAGCTAAAAAAACGGAAAATGCTACGCAAAATCTGTTGCAAACTAATGAAAGCCTACAATGAGAGGAATCTAAAGAAAAAAATCCCAATTGAAATCAGACGAAAAATAAAATTTTAGGTAATCTGCAAATTTGCAATTTTGGCCCCGTAAGGCCACTCATAGCTTGAACAGGAAACCAGTTATCAAAAATCTGGTGGTGCAGTGCTACGTTTATTTTTCATATGGAATCCATTGCACAAAACTGCATCAAAATCGGACTAAAAATAAAAAAATGAAATCTTTAAAATTCTCCCTTTTCGGGCCCCATTTATCTCGTGAACGGTACATGCCACGTGTAATGACCTACTACTGCAAGAGGAATCCAAAGAAAAAAATCCCATTGAAATCCGATGAAAAATAAAAATTTTAGGTTAGCTGTAAATTTACGATTTTGGCCCCCTTCGGCCCCTCATAGCTGGGTAAGGAAACAAGTTACCAAAAATCTAATAGTAGAGCGCTATGATAATTTTTCATAAGGAATTGCATCAAAATCGGACTAAAATTTAAAAAAAGATCAATTTTTTTAAATTCACCCCTTTTGAGCCTCATTTATCTCGTGAACTGTACATGCCATGAAATCCGTTGGCATAATCAGACTGGAAATTTTCTAAGGGGTTTACTGAAAGAAACCCCATCAAAATCCGATAAATAATAAAGATCCTACAGTCAAATATGTGAAAACACCCAATTTAAACCCTTTTAGGCCCTTCTTCGGAAACAGGCGGGGCCAGGAACATAAAATTATGACCCAGGCTTAAGCATAAGTCAAGAAACATCATACTAAAATTTGAAAATGATCCGTTTACTGGAACCAAAGTTATTCTGTCCACAGACACGAAAATACCCAATTTTACCCCTTTTTCTATAACGGGTGGGGCCACAAACCCGATATAAAAACCCGGGATTCACCTTATGTCAAGAAACCTCATACTGAAATTTGAAGGTGATCCGTCCACTAGAAACAAATTTATGCTGGCCACAGAAGCCGACGCCGACGACTGCGTCATACCATAGTACGACTGCAAAATTTTTGCGGTGGTATAAAAATCTAGCCACCTCATAATTTCAGTCATTTGACCTACAGGTCAGATGTCAATGTTATATGAAAGGCATTATGGTACGTGACAAACACTAACATGCCAAATATCTTTTAGTCTAGGTCAAAAGATCAAAACGTTCTTGCACTGACAGTTCATCAGCTAAAAATTTCAGTAATTCGACCTCAAGGTCAAAGGTCCAAGGTCTGAAGGTCACTGTGGTATGCAACTCGACTTCTCGTGATGATACACCCACATGCCAAATATCTTAAATTTGGATTAATAGCATCAAAAGCTCTGCCCAGTCAGGCCTACAGCAAGAAATTTCATTAATTTGACCTTGAGGTCAAAAGTCAGTCACATGAAGATCATTATAGTGTACACTTTCTCATAATGATACATCCATATCCTGAAAATCTTAAGTCTAAGTTAAAAATCCAACAGCTAATACTTTCAGTTATTCAACTTTGAGGTCAAAGTCAAAGATCACATAAAGGTCACTATGGAATGTGGCATACCTTCTCATGATGATACACCTACACGCCAAATATCTTAAGTCTATGTTAAAAGATGAAAAAGTTCTGGCCCGGCAACCAACTGCTAAAAAATTACAGACGTCCTTTTTGTCCTGGTTTTATTTTGTAAAATCTCCAACAAATTGTTACAAAAATACCAAAATTGAATTAAAAACAGGACATTTCGTTATGCTGTACACGAGTTTTAAGGAGTAAGCTCTCATCAGCAGCATTAGAATCAAATAATATGGAAAGCCATAAAACAAAAGTTTTCCAAAAAGAAGTACTCGTTTACAAAAAATAAAGAAAAAAAGGCCAAATCCAGTACCAAGACCTTCTACCGAGTGCCATGCATGGAATGAAGCCTCAGAATTTTTAAGTGGTTAGATCTAGAACCGTTACCTTACAGAACAAAGTGTCTACAGACACGGCTTACACAGCTGATGATAGTATCATTCCATTAAACTACTTCAAAACCTTTTGCAGTCGCATAAAGATACTGGTATCATAAGCAAATAGTTTATATGTAACTTCATAAAAAATTACATTGGGAAACAATAAAAATAAAGGGCACTAAGAATCGAACCTTGAATAACGCAAAATCAAATTTCAATCTAACTGAATTAAATTTTGAAAGAAAAATCAACTGATTGCATGTATTGGTTTTCAGAAAGAATGGGATGTGTATATATAGATGTGTAAAAAAGACCCGCAGGCGACATCAAGATGTAGCAGGAATAAAAGCCCTGTCCTTGATAAACTGGAGTTTCTACTACATGTAGTATGTATCGTGTGCGTTTTTGTCACATGCACACTCACTCCATATCATTTTTTTCTATGTATATACAAATGTTCATTTATAAATTCAATCTATTAAATTCAGTGCTGCTATTCTCATATCATGCTTGTGGTTGCAGAAATTTTAAGGAAATCTTTGGTGACGTTCATAGTGAGTAACTAAAGTAGGATATAGGCATTTACATTCCAAAGGTTGCTTTTGTTTTAGATTCTGAATTATATCAATTGATTTCAAAGGGTTATTACCAGAAGGATTACGAAAGTGACTCTTTCAATGTTCATGTGTTTGATGATACTCTTCCAGAATTAATATTTACAGTATAATCTCATGTAAACTTTAAATTATTTATTTGATGACATCTAACATCACAATGACAAAAGATTTATCTGCAATGTGATATCTCTAGTGAAGTTTTATCAACATTTTCTACATCGTACAAATCATTCATCCTACTGATAACATTTCAAGGTTTTTTACCAATGTGTATTCTCACGTGTCTTTTGAAATTACTTAACTCGCCGAATTCTCTACCACACTGACCACATTTGAAGGGTGTTTCTCCAGTGTGTGTCCTTATGTGTCTCTTCAAGTTACCTTTATCATTAAATCTTTTATCACACTGCTCACATTGATAGGGTTTATATCCAGTGTGTACGTTCATGTGTCTTTTTAATCTACTATTTTCAGTAAATATTTTATCACAATGATCACATTTGAAGGTATCTCCAGTGTGTATTCTCATGTGTTGCTTTAAACTGCAAGACCAATAAAACCTTTTGTCACAATGCCCACATTCATAAGGTTTATCTCCAGTGTCGATTCTCAAGTCTTCCTCTACATGATGATCATGAATAAATCCTTTGTCACTCTGCCCACATTCATCAATTCTGTTTTCAGGGTGATTAAACATGTGACACTTTAAAAGCGAAAGAAGTTGAAATCCTTCACCACAATTACCACACTTATATTGTTTTTCGACAGTGTGTGTTCTCGTGTGCTTCTTTAAACTACTTAACAGTCCAAATCGTTTTTCACACTGACCACATTTGTAAGGTTTTTCGCCAGTGTGTGTCATCATGTGTACCTTTAAACCATGACTGTGCCTGTACGCTTTTTCACACTGGCTACATTTGAAAGGTTTATCTCCCGTGTGTATTCTCATGTGAACCTTGACGTCTTTATTTTGATAAAATCTTTTATCGCACAGATCACACTTAAAACGTTTATCTCCAGTGTGTAATCTCTCGTGTACCCTTAAATTCCCCAAACAGTTAAATCTTTTATCACACTGATTACATTTATAAGGTTTTTCGCCAGTATGTATTCTCATGTGTATTTGTAATTTTTTCAAAGCACCGAATCGTTTACCACATAGATCACATTTGAAGGGTCCTTTTTTAATGTGACTTTTCATGTGTCTCTTTAATTCATTAATTTGGGTAAATGATTTATCACATCGATTACAACTGAAGGATAAATTTCCAGTGTGTATTTTCATATGTATTTTCAATTTATTAAACTGATTGAATTTTTCATCACAGTGATCACATTTGTAACGGTTATAGCCACTGTGAGTCAACAGGTGACGCTTTAAATGAGAAAGTTCCTGAAATCCGACATCACACTGATCACATTTATAAGGTTCAATTTCAGTCCTGTCATGTCTTTGAAACTTTCCCTTTTGCCTAACCTCATCGCTAGAGACATCAAATGGGACATTATCACATTTATAGGGTTCAATTTTATTCCTGTCAGGTCTTTGTAAGTCTGCCTTTTGCTTTACCTCATCAATAGAAACGTCTATTATATCCTGTTTTACACTATTAAGCATTTTCAATGGATGCTCCGAATCACGATTCAACTTGACTTGTTTGCTACAAACAACGCAAGAACCAGTCTCGACATTTGTGCATAATTTCTTATGGGCTTGTATAAGTACTTCACCAATTACCTTTTTAATAAACTTCCTCAATGAATCTTCATCCTGTTCCATTTCAACAATTTGTTACAATCAAGCCCAGCATCTGAAACAAAATTGAAGTCTACTGTTTTGTTCTGTTATCCTGCAATACATATTTATGAGATTGAATTATAAAGGCTTCCATTTGAATAGAAATACTAAAAGGTTAATGGTGAAAAATGATAATCAATCAAAAGGGACATATTGAGATATTTATTTTCTGCAGATGTTTTTCTTTAAATACAAAAGTATCTACTGTAAAGACCAAAAGCAGTGGGCATATTATGATTGGGTGTCAGTCCTTCTAATGGTTACTCCGTCTTCACCTTGTCCATGTTGTTATGTATGTTCATGGCAACCATCTTAGATAGGTTAAATGTTAAATCTTTGTTCCCCACTGGCCGCCATCTTGGATAAGGTGCCGACCTGCCAGATTCCAGACTACCTTCTTCGAAAGGGATCAGCTAGGGACCATTGTGACTCCGTTTGATTATAATAAAAATAGTAGTCTCTGAGAAGCATATCCTTAATCCTTTAATGTGTTTTCCCAAAGGGTCCCATGTTAAACTACATGTACATGAATGTTCCCTGCTGGCAACCATCTTGGATGAGGCATGGACTTTCAAGATGCCTTTTAGGAAGGGTCACCAAAAGACCATTGCAACTAAGTATGATTATAACTTGACTAGTAGTTCCTGATATCTTTGAATGTGGTTCCCTTTGGGAGCCAATGTTAGAAATACATGTATGTTTCATGCTGGTGGCCATCTTGGATTAGGTACAGACCAGCCAGATGTTATTTCGAGGGACTATCCAAGAACTATGGTCACCAAATTAGGTTCCAATTAGCATAGCAGTTTCAAAATCTTTGAAATGTTTACTACGGATGACAATAAGAACCGCAAGTTAAAGACCATTAGAACTTCTTCCCTAACAGAGGTTTTTAAACATACATGTATAATTAAGATTCAGAAAACACTGCTGAATTTAATATCACATCAAGTAAGGTCTTTTCAATATTTCTTCATTGTTTTTTCAGAAAAAGACAGTTTGAAGGTTGGTCACCTACATGAATATTTAATACCAAGAGATTTCTTTATGGGAAAATTAGCTAAATTTGAAATATATTTGTTGAAGGTAAAATAGTTCCGACATACAATACAAAACTATGATTTCATAAAACAAGTTCTTTAGGTAGTTCAACACTAATACACGGCGCATTCGATTGGCGCACATTTGCGAAACACGAGTCGGATGCGGAATTGACTTGATTTTCAAACCAGAATAGTCCTGTATTGGCCTATTCACTGTGACGTCATAATAGATTGACATACACTTTCCCGCGAATTAGCTCCCTTTTCCCGTAAATATTGTCTATTTCGTAAACTATATAAAATATCTCTCTTAATCGAACGGTGACATATAGATTTTTTCAGCGTAACATATAGCTTAAGTGTATATCTATGAAATATCAAAAAATAAAAAAAATTTATCTGATATTTATTTTATATGAAAGATAAACAATAAGCATGTTATCACAGTTCCCTATATATTCTTTGTAAATATTTCTGAATAATACTGAATTTGGCCCAATTTTCAAAGCCAGATAACAGGATAAGATGATCGGTGACATTTCATTTTTATTTTATTTTTTGAAAATATAGGTTAAGACCTACAAAATATCTTAAAAGAAAAAAATTCTGTCTGAAATTTTTATTAGGATCGAACTACCTTAAATCATGAAATTATCCAAACAAGGAAGTATCTGAAATATTCATGATCAAATTGGCAGTGTAGAAGAAGCATACATGTATGGCAAATTAACAGATGTGGACCCTAACTGATGTCTCACTCTGCCCTGCTTTGATGTGAAAAATTAGACTGAACTAATCCAGTCCAAGCATTTACTAATAAAGGCTTATGCTGAGTGGTAAAACTGCAGCATGTTGTCCAATGAAATTTGAAAAAGTGCAGTTGAGAGTGAATTTGCACACAGTAAAGAGCTTCACAAAATAATGAAAAGGACACAATATATAAGGATCTTGGTTCAGCAGAATCCAGACAATTTTTTTGTGAAACATTTATGTCCTCGTGTAACAGTGATGATTATGTTTGGATGCAAAACCAGAAGTAACCCAACAGGTCCAACCGCAGATCAGACATTATCGAGAACAACTTTCCCACCCCGTTCTTTATTTAACTCATTGTGTGTCCGTCTATCAGTACTTTCACTGTATCGAACCCCTTTTCAATCTTATTCCGAAGTTGTTCATATCGAAGCAGTCAGGAAATAGAACAATTTAGACAGTGGACATTAGATGCCGACTTCATTACTGCAGCAGTAAAGATGTTTTATTGTTCAAATATAATGTAATTAACTCTACATAAAAAATAGATAACATCTAAATTCACCTGGGTAATGTTTCTGTTAAAACACATGAGAAATTTAGAAAACACATGTACCTGTCATCAACTTCCAAACTGAACATAATAAATCCTGTACCAGTAAATAGTTAAAATCAATTTACCACGATCTCTTCTGTAATTTAAACTAATTATCTTACCTATCTACAATGTATATCCATTGTACCATTATAACTTCTTTTTGGACAATTAAAAGTCATTAAATGATCACAATAAGTGGCTTAAATTAATAAATATCGGCCACTCAAATTTTTTATTGAACGCACGTGTTGCTAATCCACTTGAATAAGTTAAACGGAGCGTTGTAACTTGAGGCGCGTTTGAACAAAGTGCATAAAGGATGAAACATTGTAAATAACTAAATCTTACAATCACTTGAGCTACATATTATTATATTCATTTATAAACTGTTTCTAATTACCTATGTACATCAAAACTTTGCTGTAATAGAGCAAACACATATCACTTACTCAAATTAATTGAACAGGTTGGGCGTGGCTTAATTTTCTCTGTCTTGTAGGCAAGTTTAAATCGAATAATCCCGATATAACTGATCCGTGACCAGTCAGGTCAATTAAATAGAGTAATAAATTCAGCATGCCCACTGCTTTTTGCAGTTGGGGGTACATGTACCCCTTGAATTTTTTGGGGTACATGGTGTTTTTTAGGGTACATACACATTCCAGTATCTTTACTTCACTACTTCAAAATGGCTAAGCAAGAACCTATCAAGCTGCATGACACATATGTCTGATAATTATTTTCCTTTCACTTTTGATTTGAACAATGCATTTCAATCTGAAAACCGCAATGCTCAATGATTTTCCCAGACTGGATCTGCTGGAGCAAATATCTGAAAAAAGCATATCCTTCATAGATCTTCATTCATTAGATATAGGATTTTACCTTGCTACTAGTAAGTAGGAACAAGAAGAAAGCTGTCAATGTGACAGCAAACCGGGTTTTCCTTTACATGGACAGTATATCTTACACAAGGTTTGACCCTGATTATTTGAAATGTACTTATAATCTTCATTAATTTTCAATATTAAACCTTCTATCAAAGTAGGAAAAATGAAAGGATATGGAGTGAATGTACATGTGACAAAAACGAATACTATAGAAAACTCCAGTTTATCAAGGACAGGGCCTATTTCTGAAAGTTGAAGAAACTTGGATTTTAATCAAAAATGAAAATTAAACTGTGCACACCTCTGATACAGGTACAAATGATCTGCATTAGGCCTAAGAAAACTAGAATAACTGTGAGCAAAGCTCACAAAAACATACCCCCCGCTCCCCCATTTGATTCCAGATGAAATCCCTCCCCTAAAAAATCAAAGTCAAATAAAAATTTTAAATAACTGGTGCACAATGGCAATATCTACTGAACATTCTGTGAAAGTTTCATTGAATTTCACCAAGTGGTCTAGGAGGAGTTGTCGCCACAAAGTATGTACCCCTATGCCAGTGAGTATCCCCCCCCNNNAAAAAAAAAATCATGAACAAATGAAATTTTTAAATAGCTGGTGCACAATGGTAATATCTACTAAAAATTCTATGAAAGTTTCATTGAATTTCATTAAGTAGTCTAGGAGGAGTTGATGCCACAAAGTATGTACCCCAATGGCAAAGAGCAAAAAAATCCCCCCCCCCAAAAAAAAATCAAAGCCAGATAAAATTTTTAAATAGCTAGTGCACAATTGCAATATCTACTGAACATTCTGTAAAAGTTTCGTTGAAATTCACCAAGTGGTCTAGGAGGAGTTGTTGCCACAAAGTATGTACCCCCCCCCAAAAAAATAAAAATCTTAAATAGCTAGTGCACAATGGCAATATTTACTGAACATTTTGTGAAAGTTTCGTTGAATTTCACTAAGTGGTCTACATGGTCTAGAAGGAGTTGTCGCCACAAAGTGTGTACCCATATGTCAGAGAGTAAAAAATCAACCCAAAACAAACAAGAGGCTCTCAAGAGCCTGTATCGCTCACCTGGGCAATTGC
>MJUU01034555.1:3364-26757 GCA_002080025.1 Modiolus philippinarum
TTTTTAATCAATTTCTGGCATTTTTTAACATTTCCGTAAATTGAGGACTAGAAGTGCCCATAGTAATAAGCTGTTAACGAGTAACGACATATTTAGATATAACATGTTCATCTATTACAAAACTTCTTAAATGTATTCAACAACTTATGAAATCAGTAACCCTGTTGTAAAAGTTTGGCTGTGATAGTACGGTTACGTTCATTGACATCATCAAGAAGAGAACAAACTCGTGCGAATCGTACAAGTTGAGAAATATAAACCCCGTAGGAAGGAGCAAGGGGTATGTCACCGTCAAGAAAAGGGAAATTAGTAATGGTGAAATCAATATCATCCTTTTTATCATATATTTTGGTTTTGATTTTACCAGAGTCAATAATAATAGTCAAATCAAGGAAAGGGCAACATTTTGAATCATTGTTAGCTTTATTTAATTTCAGTTGTTGTGGATAATTAATGTCTACATAATCTAAAAAACATGACATTTTCGGGAAACAAAAACGTATTGTTTTAACCTGGACATGAGATGTTGTCTCCTGGTCCCCATTTCCTTTTTTCCCATATCTTTTAAACAAATATACAAGTGACAAATAAATGTACAAGTATATTACATGTATAAAGAAATATATCATGCCATTCAAGGTTGTTGTTCCTGCTTAACTGAATGACTACTTCGTTGCGATGTATTTTCCGTCATGCGAAAATCATTGCCAATTTTAATTATAAAAATGTTATAATAACTTTTGAAACATTTGAGTTGAATACGCAAGAATGTGTATATCATATATTTTTTTTTCAAAATTCTATTGGATTCGTGAGGCACAAAAAGGGGTATAAAAGTAAATTTGTAGAAATATACTTTGACCAAATGTTGTTAAGAAAAAAAAAGGATGTACTTTTTTTGGAAATGTTTCATACTTTTTGTATTAAAAAGTCAAAATATTTTTTTTAATATTTGTGGTCATGTCATAAATAGTGTAATAAATATTTTGCTTTTGTATATAAAGAGTTATCTCCCTTGTTTGGACACCTTTCCACATATATAGCCGCTGAAATTAGTTAAAACATAAAAGAAATAAAAGAATGCTGTACCCATCCATCTCGCCCCGAAGCTTTTAGCATGCAATGCAATTTTTAGAATACAATTTGGGTTAGTCCGATTTTCTTTACTGTGTCGTTGTACGTGTATAGTTATTAAAATTTTTTATATCAAGGAAAACGGTTGCCTAAGCAGATACAACATTACATTCTGCACAACATATATTTATAAATAAAAATAAAATATAGATATTAATACGTATTTGATTGGGAAACAGTCGGGGAGAAAATAACGATAAAGGGACAACAGGAAACATCTACAATGGCTGAAAATTAAAATTACATGCCGTATTCTGCAGGGAACTACACAGAAAAAGAATCCAGCTAAGACAAAAGACAAACTTTAACAACAATAGGACATCGGGACAGCAGGACGTGGCCCCGCACTAGCAAAAGCCATGACCAGAGGTAGAGTTAACCGGTTTACGGGTACCAACACCTATGCACATTGTAAAATTAAATTTATCATTCATACCCTATTGAACATAAAGTTAGTTCAAGAATAATCAAAATTGTTCTTGAAGTTTGTTTGCAGTCCGAGTTTTGTGGTAAGTCTACTGGCTACATGCTTTTCTGTTCAGAGATTGTTCGCTTAGAATTCCTTAATTAACAAAATTTAGGAGTTTGGAGGGAATAATTCAAGAACAACTTGGACATCTGAAACCAATATCAAACTTCATTTAACTTTTGCGACAAAAAAACTGGCTGTCAAGTTGGGAGAATTTTAGAAATATCGTTCACAAGTTCTTGGACATCATAGTTAGAAAATGTAAGAAGTTTTAAAAGGCATAATTCTTTAGCAACTTGATTTTTTTTGTTTTTAATTCCTCATAAAAAAGAATTTAAAAAGGCTTACAATAGATTAAACTTACGCTGAATTCTGCAGTAAACATTTTTTAATTAGTTTATTTTTACTGAAATCTGTACATTTAGTACAGTTATTCGTAAAGTGCTCTAGATCAATCAGATAACAGGATTCAGCTGTCTTATATGTGAAGAACATTAGAAATCATGTTCTTACTAAAGGGTTGTCTTTTATATTTTACATGTTAGGGTCAATAGCTTTAAACTGCTTGAGGCAATTCATTTAGATTGTAAAGCAATCATCTGTAAAATGAGGAGACATTGTCAAGCACTCAAAAGCCAGTGCATTGATTATAATAATTATAATATTTTCAAGCTATAATGTTTACCCTTCAGTATCCACACAAAAGATAGGGATAATCATTACTTAAATTAAAAAGAAAGAACAAAGCATTGGAGGATAAAAATGGCATTTCGGGGTTTTAAGAAACCTTTTTGGAATCATTTTGCGAAATTTTGCATATTTTTTAAAAAACGTAAGATGCACACAAATTATCAGGATTTTGTAATGACCAAATCGGGAAATCACCCCCCCCCCCCCCCACCTAATCCAATCAAAAGAACCAAAAAAATAAAATGCCCAATGTAAGCACTTTGTGCATCAGGTCCATTGTATAAACTGTAATCTAAATAATCTTTTTCTAACTTCTGTAAGCTTTAAACCTGTCTTCTCCATAATGAATAACTATATGTTATTACATTTTAACTCGTACTAATACACGGAGAAAGGGATAATCATGTTCTTACATATACTAAGGTTTTGTTAGTATTGGTTAGTAAGTATAATTACTAGCGTATAAAAGACACACATTGACTCTAAGATACCTATATCTATAATTACAAATGCATGATGAATACTTCTTAAATGTGTATTGATTGATTGATTGAATATTGTTTAATGTCTACTGAACAATATTTCAGCTAAATTAAGACGAGAACAAGTTTGTTAATATATAATCACTTTGGGGTATGAAAAGGGTCATGGGACGGGAAATTCTGACTGTCACTGGAAAAGTAGGGTGAAATCGATTGGGCCGAGGAATTTAGCCTTGTAGTCAATCACCTACGGGCCACTCAAAAAGAGTTTGCTACAAGGGTTCTTTAACGTGCAGGAAGCGTGGCATTTCTTTCAACAGGTGGAACTGAGTTTACATCCCATCCGAAAGATGGTTGTGTATTTATTAATTCCGCACAACCACTGAATGGGTCCTATTTCTATATCCCGAGGTTCCCTCGGGGTCATCCCCGTTTAGGAGGGGGTCATACCCCCGCAAGCCGGAGATACTAGGTCCTATTTCTATACCCCGGGGTTCCGTCGAGGGCCTTAAATGGGTATGTTTTAATACTATAACATAACTGATATATAAAATATTTTAAAAGTAAGATGGTAATGTATTGCAAGACTGCGAGAAATATACGTATATATGAAAAAAAATCTCGGAGGATGACAGAGATGGCGAGGAATGGATGAATACATAATTACTACTACTTTTAATATGGATACATTTCACTTTTTTATTAGTAAGGAAACATCTTAATGATGCTTGCTGGTCACATTTGTGGTATTTTTGTCAGATTTCCAGATCTTTCTGGCTTTATTTATTCAAAAGCATTATAAGTTTTGCTCATGTATACTCATCTTTTGCTTTATAATTTGATTTTACATGTATACATCTTAAGCAGCATTCTGACAAAACTTCACTAAATCCTTTTTATTTTATTATATTTGTTCATGGATTAACATTGCTTATATTAAACAGAGGAGTTCTGCCTTTCGCCAAATTTTTAATTACTTATATCTCATAAACGACATCAACAAATTACAAAAAACATTATAACAGTAAAAAACCTACATTGGCCAAAAACTAAAATCACATACCACAATTCACCAGCGAACTGCACTAAAAGAACAATAATGAACACAAGAGACAAACATAAACTAGATGCTCAGAGACTGAACCTTTATCGTTCACCTGACAAAATGCTTCTTTGCCCTGCAAGACCAAAAATATGATTATTACCAATAGGGTCTAATGTTTAACAATGTTCTCCATTAGCATCCGTGTTTTGTCTAATCCTATTGAAATGAGTAATTTGTGCAATGAACTTTCTACACATTGAGTTAAATTTGCTGGAGTAGTTTAAGAGAAAATGATGAAATTGATGGTTTTCTCATACCGGGCTCCAATGTTCAACTATGTTCTGCAGCGGAGGCCATGTTCTTTGTCGGATAGAATTTGACTGTTTTTATCAAAATTCTAACCCCTTAAAAATATCGAGGCTGCATTCCATGTATGGCACTCGGTAGATGTCATTGGTACTGGATTTGGCTTCCTATGTCGATTGATTTGGTAATGAGTATTTCTTTTATTACAACTTTTGGATTATGGCTTTCCAATTATTTGATTTTAATGCTGCTGATGAGAGGTTACTCCTTGAAACACGTGTATAGCATAACGAAATTTACTGTTTTTTTATGCAACTTCGGTATTTTTTTTTTTGTATTTTGAACCATTGGGTCGATGCCACTGCTGGTGGACAAGAGGTCCCCGAGGGTATTCACTGGCCCGATAGTCAGACTTGTCTTACATGAAAATTTTACCTTGCGTTTTATAGAATTTGACTGTTTTCATCAAAATTCTAACCCCTCAAAAATATCAAGGCTTCATTCCGTGTATGGCACTCGGTAGATGTCCTTGCTACTGGATTCGGCTTCCTACATGTTTTGTATTTCGATTTATTTGGTAATGAGTACTTCTTTTATTACAACTTTTGTATTATGGCTTTCTAATTATTTGATTTTAATGCTGCTGATGAGAGGTTACTCCTTGAAACACGTGTACAGCATAACGAAATTTTCTTTTTTTATGCAACTTCGGTATTTTTTTTTTGTATTTTAAACCATTGGGTCGATGCCACTGCTGGTGGACCAAAGGTCCCCGAGGGTATTTACCAGCCAACCCCCCCCCCTTGATAGACTGACTTGTCTGACATGAAAATTTTACCTTGCGTTTTATAGAATTTGACTGTTTTTATCAAAATTCCAACCCCTTAAAAATATCGAGGCTTCATTCCGTGTATGGCACTCGGTAGATGTCCTTGGTACTGGATTTGGCTTCCTATTACGATTTATTTGGTAATGAGTACTTCTTTTATTACAACTTTTGGGTTATTGCTTTCGACTTATTTGATTTTAATGCTGCTGATGAGAGGTTACTCCTTGAAGCACGTGTACAGCATAACGAAATTTACTCTTTTTTTTATGCAACTTCGGTATTTTTTTGTATTTTGAACCATTGGGCCGATGCCACTGCTGGTGGACCAGAGGTCCCCGAGGGTACATGTATTCACCAGCCCGATAGTCAGACTTGTCTGACATGAAAATTTTACCTTGCGTTTTATAGAATTTGACTGTTTTTATCAAAATTCTAACCCCTTAAAAATATCGAGGCTTTCTTTCCGTGTATGGCACTCGGTAGATGTCCTTGGTACTGGATTTGGCTTCCTATTTGGATTTATTTGGTAATGAGTACTTCTTTTATTACAACTTTTGGATTATGGCTTTCCAATTATTTGATTTTTATGCTGCTGATGAGAGGTTACTCCTTGAAACACGTGTACAGCATAACGAAATTTACTGTTTTTTCTGCAACTTCGGTACTTTTTTGTATTTTGAACCACTGGGCCGATGCCACTGCTAGTGGACCAGAGGAACTCGAAGGTATTCACCAGCTCGATAGTCAGACTTGTCTGACATGAAAATTTTGCCTTGCGTTTTATAGAATTTGACTGTTTTTATCAAAATTCTAACCCCTTAAAAATATCGAGGCTTCATTCCGTGTATGGCACTCGGTAGATGTCCTTGGTACTGGATTTGGCTTCCTATTTCGATTTATTTGGTATTGAGTACTTCTTTTATTACAACTTTTGGATTATGGCTTTCCAATTATTTGATTTTAATGGTGCTGATGAGAGGTAACTCCTTGACACACGTGTACAGCATAACGAAATTTACTCTTTTTATGCAACTTCGTTATTTTTTTGTATTTTGAACCATTGGGCTGATGCCACTGCTGGTGGACCAGAGGTCCCCGAGGGTACATGTATTCACCAGCCCGATCGTCAGACTTGTGTGACATGAAAATTTTACCTTGCGTTTTATAAAATTTGATTGTTTTTATCAAAATTCTAACCCCTTAAAAATATCGAGGCTTTCATTCCGTGTATGGCACTTGGTACTGGATTTGGCTTCCTATTTCGATTTATTTGGTATTGAGTACTTCTTTTATTACAACTTTTGGATTATGGCTTTCCAATTATTTGATTTTAATGCTGCTGATGAAAGGTCACTCCTTGAAACACGTGTTCAGCATAACAAAATTTACTGTTTTTTATGTAGCTTCGGTAGTTTTTTTTATTTTGAACCACTGGGCCGATGCCACTGCTGGTGGACCAGAGGTCTCCGAGGGTATTCACCAGCCTGATAGTAAGACTTGTCTGACATGAAAATTTTACCTTGTTTGAGCTGGAAATTTTACCTTGCGTTTTATATAATTTGACTGTTTTTATCAAAATTCTAACCCCTTAAAAATATCGAGGCTTCATTCCGTGTATGGCACTCGGTAGATGTCCTTGGTACTGGATTTGGCTTCCTATTTCGATTTATTTGGTAATGGGTACTTCTTTTATTACAACTTTTGGATTATGGCTTTCCAATTATTTGATTTTAATGCTGCTGATGAGAGGTTACTCCTTGAAACACGTGTACAGCATAACGAAATTTACTGTTTTTTATGCAACTTCGGTATTTTTTTTTATCGAAATGAAAAGAGCATTTTTTGTAAAGTACCTTCTGTACATCATTCCTGTAAAGTTTGGTTGAATTGTTTCAGTGGTTTAAGAGGAGAAGATAAAAATGTGACTTTCCCCATTGGGTCCAATGTTAACTCTCAATACATCATTACTGTAAAGTTTTGTTAAATTTGTTTACTAGGTGGTTTCAGACGAGGAGAGGAAAATGTGATTTTTCCCATAGGGTCCTATGTCAAACTTAAGTTCCTTGCTGCAGAGGCCATGTTTTCTATCGGATCAGAACGAAATGAAAAATCTTTAAAGGAGCGGCGAGGGGGCAAATTTAATAAATTTAAATTACCCGGAATCACCATGGGTTATTATCTTAAACGCAAGTGTAATGTATGTTCTTTCAGTAAATGGCCGTCTTCGTTATCTGACATGGTCCAACATACTTTATTTAAGGGTCAAATGTCATAGCCCTGAGAGCTGTATTTTTAGTTTGCCGTTGGTATAACTTACTAATTTTTTGACATAGTTTTCAGATATTTGGCAAATATGTGTATCACGACAAAGTTTAATATTTGGTACCATTTAACTTTCATATGACATTCACCTTTGACCTTTAAGTCAAATACTTGTTTTCAAGTAAAGGATTTTCAAATACACAAATAAATTGCACTGGAGTAGTCGTATTTAAACCAAGTAGAGAATACATTAAAGTGCGATCTGTGCTGCAATAGTTTTCATTGAATTTGATTCAAGGTCAAAAAAGGTAATTTTTTACAATGAATAGAGCGGTACAAGGTTGACTAAAACAAGTTATTTGACACACGTTTTCACTATAGTACAAGGTGTATGCAATAAGTATGACTCATGTAAGTCATTGACATTGAAGATTTATATCAAATTAAGTTTCCTAATAAAATATTTGTTGTGTGCGTGAGGGGGGTGCAAACACCTAAATGATTTTTACGTTTTAGATAGATTCACAATAACACAAAGTACAACATATGAATCATTGGTCTTTTGGACCTTTTGCTGACATCAAATGAGCTCAAGGTTATTATCTGACCTTATTGTGTGCTACATTTTTGTATTACTTCACATTTAAGTTAAGAAAAGCTAGGTTTTCTAAAAACAAAATCTACTTGGTTCATACTTGTTAACTAAAAAACTGCTTGTTATTCACTTGAACAGGGCTTCTTTTGTGTAAAACACACAAGGTTATTTGTAAAGAGAATTTCCATTATAGAATATAGATGCGACGTATTGCTGTAATTAAAGAAAAATCGGCAAAAGGCAAAATCCCATCAACTACATGCAAATGCTTGTGGGATCCAGATAATTTTAAATTGAAGTGAAATGATATTTCACCGAGCGGCACGAGGCTAGAAAACTTTTGGGGTATTTCTTAGTAAAACATGAAGATATTCATTAAAAATACATCATCGTGCAAAAAGGGGGTGGTCCAATCCTCGAACCTTTCACTTAGATCCGCCAATGATATCAATGTCGTAAAGAAAACTAGAATTTATATTATATATATAATATGCTTTCTCCCAAACTGTAACCATACGTTCTAAAATTGACAAGCTTTGTAATAAGGTAGTACATTTTTAAAACAGAAAACGACCATAAAAGCAAACACACGGAATTTACATAAGTTCTCAACTTTGAAGATGCGCACTCAAGCACAACAGGACGCAATGGTATATCTTATTGGATTTTCTTCTGTGAACAATTTCCAACTAAATAATTTTTAGTGCAATATTTAGCAATTGACAATGAAATATTAGCCTTTTGGGTGTTTTATGATTTCAGATAATTTAAGTTTTCTGTGGTAATCAATTGAAGTGATGACACATATTTTGTGAGGTGAACCTGTTTTCATCTTTAGAACCGCCGTGCGCGGTCCCGGCTGAAGAATAGGCCCGCAGCATCCTCTGAGCTTGGAGTATGAGCCATCCTAACAGAGGACCCCGAGGGAACCCCGGGATATAGAAATAGGACCCAGTATCTCCGGCTTGCGGGGTGTGACCCCTCCTAAACGGAGGCTGACCCCGAGGGTCCCGGGATATAGAAATAGGACCCATTCCGTGGTTGTGCGGGATTAATAAATANACAACCCATCTTTCGGATGGGATGTAAACCCAGGTCCACGTGTTGGAAGAAATGCCACGCTTCCTGCACGTTAAAGAACCCTTGTAGCAAGCTCTTTTTGGGGTGGTCCGTAGGTGATCGGCTACAAGGCTAAATTCCCCGCCCTTGACGATTTCACCCTACTTTTCCAGTGGCAGTCAGAATTTCCCGTCCCATGGCCATTTC
The DNA here is from genome assembly GCA_002080025.1 of Modiolus philippinarum. NCBI lineage: Eukaryota > Metazoa > Mollusca > Bivalvia > Mytilida > Modiolidae > Modiolus > Modiolus philippinarum. The sequence goes on from MJUU01034555.1 coordinate 12,443, forward strand.
CATGCCCCAAAGTGATTATTTATCAACAAACTTGTTCTCGTCTTGATATAGCTGAAATATTGCTGATTAGACGTTAAACAATATTCAGTCAATCAGTCAATCAATCCTCTTTAGAATGCTTTGCCGTTTCCAGTTTTTGCTTAGCATAGCAAAGCTCGACTCCGATTTGACGCAACAAGTACATTTTCGCATTTTCATATCTAAACTATACGAACACATCCTATACACAAACACACCCTTTAGTTAATTACACTTTAAAGTGAGCAAATAAGAACATTATAAATACGTATCACGTATTTCGAGAATGGTATTTATTTCAAACACACAACAAACAAATAGAAATATTATTGAAATATCATTCAAAACAGACTTCCTGGTAATGGGTAAATTATAAAGTTATGACGAAATCGGTATAACCCTGTTCAGATACGGGAATAAAACATTTGCAAAACACAACTTTTGACAAAAAATTCAACGTGGGGAAATGTTGTATTTTGGAAACAAATACGCCAATAGTTACGCGAAACAATTGTCAAATCAGTTATGAGACATAATTAACAAATAGGTAAAAGATTAAAAGGTGGGTGCCAAACACATCAATTTTAATTCTTAATTTTACCAAGTTTGTAAACGGCCGTACTGGGCTATGTATGAGTTAATTCAAGGTGTACTGATGGATAATAAAGTACACCATTGCATGCTATTTGTTTATGTTGTATTGAATTTCAAGAATAACTGGTGAATTCAACAAAATTTCATTCAATGCAGTGCCGTATGTATACTGAAGAGCCGGGTAACGTCAAAAGTCGCCATTTTTTACGTCAAAGGGACCACAATTAAATTTTCTGAGAGTTGAAATGTTGATAAATAATATTAAACATAAAATCCATGGGGCTTTTGGGTACTTTAAACTCGTTAAATAAGCGACTTTTTACATATCCGCCGCTCTTCTACTTTGTAAAGGACCTTTAGTACACCATTCCTGAATAGTTTAGTTGAATTTGCTTCAGTGATTTCAGAGGAGAAGATGGAAATGTGATTTTTTCTTAAGGTCCAATGTTAAACTATGTTCTGTGCTGGCAGATTTGTTTTATCTTTGCTTGTTAGAGACATTTAGTACACCATTCATGTAAAGTTTAGTTGAATTTGCTTCAGTGGTTTCAGAGGAAAAGATCAAAATGTGATTTTTCACATTGGGCCAAATGTTTAACCTAAGTTCCGCGCAGGCGGCCATGTCTTTTTATCTGATCAGAACCAAATGAGCAATCTTTGTAAAGGAAATATGTACATCATTTCTGTTAGTTTGGTGGACCTTGCTTTGGTGGTTTCAGAGGAGAAGATAAAAATATAATTTTTCCCATGGGGTCCAATGTTAAACCTAAGTTGCACGCTGGCAGCCATGTTTTCATCAAACGGAAGGAAATGAGCAATCTTTGTAAAGGACCTTTAGTACACCATTCCTGTAAAGTTTGGTTGAATTTGCTTCAGTGGTTTAAGAGAAAAAGATGAAAATGTGACTTTCCCATAGGGTCCAATGTTAAACTATGTTCTGTGCTGGCAGATATGTTTTTTATCGGAACGGAACGAAATGAGCAATCTTTGCTTGTTAATGACCTTTAGTATATCATTCATATAAAGTTTGGTTAAATTTGCTTTAGTGGTTTCAGAGGAGAAGATCAAAATGTGATTATTCCCATAGGATCCAATGTTTAACAAAGTTCCGTGCAGGCGGCCATGTTTTTTATCTGATTAGAACAAAATGAGCAATCTTTGTAAAGGAAATATGTACATCATTTCTATTAAGTTTGGTGGAACTTGCTTTAGTGGTCTGAGAGGAGAAGATGAAAATATGATTTTTCCCATTGGGGCCAATGTTAAACCTAAGTCGCACGCTGGCCGCCATGTTTTTATCAAATTTGAAGGAAATGAGCAATCTTTGTAAAGGATCTTTAATACACAATGCCTGTAAAGTTTGGTTGAATTTGCTTCAGTGGTTTAAGAGAAAAGGTTGAAAATGTAACTTTCCCATAGTTTCCAATGTTAAGCTATGTTCCATGCTGGCGGCCATGTTTTGTTAACGGATCAGAACAAAATGACCAATCTTTGTGAAGGACCTTTAGTACATCATTGCTGTAAAGTTTGGCTGAATTCGCTTCAGTGGTTTCATGGGAGAAAATCAAATGTGATTTTTACCGTGGGCCTATGTTAAAGCTAAGTTCCGCGCTGGTGGAAATGTTTTTTTATCTGATCGGAACCAAATGAGCAATCTTTGTAAATGACAGTTAGTACACCATTCCTGCAAAGTTGGGTTGAATTTGCTTCAGTGGTTTCAGAGAANAAGATGAAAATGTGATTTTCCCATAGGGTCCAATGCCAAACTATGTTCCGTGCTGACGGCCATATTTTTTATCGGATCGGAACCAAATGAGCAATCTTTGTAAATGACAGTTAGTACACCATTCTTGCAAAGTTGGGTTGAATTTGCTTCAGTGGTTTCTGAGAATGAGAATAAGATGAAAATGTGATTTTCCCATAGGGCCCAATGCCAAACTATGTTCCGTGCTGACGGCCATATTTTTTATCGGATCGGAACGAAATGAGTAATCTCTGATAAAGACCTAAGGTACATTATTCCTGTAACGTTTGGTTGAATTTGCTTTAGTGGTGTCAGAGGAGAAGACTAAAATGTGAAAAGTAAACGGACGACGGACGGACGCACGACGGACGCCAAATGATGGCAATAGCTCACACTGACCCTTCGGTTCAGGTGAACTTAAAACGATAGGAACTCGGGAAAGCCGAACTTGGTACAGGCACTAACAAAAACCAGTGGTAGGGTAAAATCGGTTTATGGGTATTCAAACCTTCCGTTTCTCGATCCCGTTTCCATATATTATAATAAACATACGAATAAAATACAGGTACACTACTTACTCTATAATGGAAAAGAAAAGCATGTGACAAAACGTAATTTGGAAAGATGGTTCAAACTGCCGTCTAGCTCAAGGAAGCTAGATCTCTGAATTGTTTCACTTAATTAAGTTCTGTTTCAGTCTTCTAGCAAAAGACTAATATTTGAAGACTGTACAGTGATCCATAGATGCTTTGTTTAAAGGTCGTTTTAACCTAGAGATGAGATGTTGTCTCCCTGACTTTTACGACTTTTCCTTTCTTTTTCATATTAATTTTTTTATCGCTTTATCTTCAGTTTAATAAGCGAATATCCTTAAATACCGATCTTTGAAAATTTCTATTATATATTGCACTATGTAAGTCAAAATATTTTACGAAGGATCTGGAGTAAATGAACATGAGACCATAACACATATGTGACTCCAACTGCAATAAATTTAATGAGCTGTATGGCCATTCCGGAAATAAATTCCTTATCAGCAGCACTAGAACCCAAACAAAGGAAATCCATAATTTCAAAAGAAGTTTACAATGCAATGCATAAAACCAAAAGAAATCCGAATAACAGAAGACTATTCCCAGTGTTTATTTGTATCAATAAGGGTGACAAAACAGTATTTTACATCTACACATATCATACCTGATGGACCAAAATCAATACTAAGGTACCGTATATTTGGTGTTCTACAGCTAACACCAAAGTTCCATGGAATTGCAACTGTAGATTGTTGTTTTTCTCCGAAATCAAACACACAACTGTAATTTGTATTACGAGGTATATCTAGGATGGAAAGATATAGCTGAAAAAGAAACAATGTTACCATTATGTGATAACTTTTGATAATAATTTGTATATAAATATCCCTGCAGAATTTTAAATCAATAAGAATATCTTCAAGAGATGTTTCTGCAAAACAACATAAAACTTTGTAGAAATACTCTGTAAAAATTATTGTGCTAACAAAAAATCTGAGAACAAAAGTGATAGAGTGAATGGCATTTCACGATTAATTAAAAAAAATTGTATTTTTCGGTGCCATTTATTTCTTTGTTTTCGCTTTTTGTTTTTGTTTCTGTTTTTTTTGCTTTAGTTTTTATTTATTTATTTTTCTTATTTTTTTTTATTCAGATTTTAAACTTTAAACCAACTAATTTTCGGAACTTATTTTTTGAATGGGGATTTGTTTATTTAAGATCGTGACTAATTAATTTTAAGAATCTTTTCTCTATCGCGAAAAAATATACATCTGTATACATTTATGAAATTGGTTCTCATAACAATTGCTAGTATCTCAATGTTACTCAACAATATGTTAATAATATATTGTTTTGCCAATTTATCTCGGTTGAGAATATAGTTTCCATAACGAGAAAAAGTTGATTATGAAATTTCTCACATCGAGTTAAATAAATTTTGCAAATGTTTGAAAGCGAGGTTTGCCGAGTTTTTAAAAATTTCAAAATTTATTTAACGAGATGTGAGAAATTTCATGATCAACGTGTTTAAGTTGAGGAAACTGTTTCTGTAATGACTGGACGAAAAACAGCGAGGGTTGTATTCCGAATAAATTTGGCGGGAAATGTCACGAAACTTGTTCTCCTCTCTAGAAAGGAGAACAAATGTTCACTGCTGTTCAGGGAATGTGAGAACTGGATAGAAATGAGAGAAATGATCTTTTTAACATTCTAATGAGGAAATAATATGTCAATGATATATAAGGGATAACATGAAACAAGACAAACCTAAACAACGATAGGAACTCGGGGAAAACTGAACGTGCTAACGGCACTAGCAAAAGCGAGCGGTATATATTAAACCGATTTATAGGTACTCAAACCTCCCCTTTATTTGTCCAGTTTTCCTATAGTAAAACGAACATACGAATAAAACAAAACACAGGGTACACTACTAACTACATGATCACAATCTTGAAAGGAAAGAAAATGGCTATCCATAATTTAAGAAAAAATGGTCAGGGAATGCTCGCCGCTAATCTGCCGGCTAGCTCAAGGAGCCTAGTCTGCTGGTAAAACGCTGTCACACTACGGAAGAAAAGTCAAACTAAAAACTTCTTGAAGGGTTTGCTAAAGAATCGTAATAAATTTCAGAAGACATGGACAGTCTCAGGGAGATGCCAGTAGGTATGTAAAATTTCAGATCAATAGATCTCAAAGCTAATTTAAAGGATGCAAGCAGAATATCTTGGCAATATCCGCTATAACATAAATAATGTGAAATACGTCCCAGCTTTTCTGAATTTTTGATATGTTTCTGGCATTTTTGAGCAACATTTCCGCAAAAAAGAGGATTACAAATGCCCTTAGTTATAAGCTGTTTAACGCAATATTTAGATATCTGGTGTTCATATCTATATAAAACTTCCTTAAACAATGACAGTGGGGTACCAAAGGAACAAAGCACAAAATAACATAAACAAAAGTCCAGAGACAAGGCAAAAGCAAGAACACCTGACGATAGAAGAACAACGTCACTACATGCCCACAAAACACACAAACACTACAAATACAACACAAAAAATAAAGCACTAACAATGTGAAGTCTAAAAAAACAGATTGACATCAGGTACTCCGGAAGCGTAAGCATATCCTAATCTGAAAACAGTATCTGTAACACTGTCAGTGTGTCAATCCAGGGTGGAATCAAAATTGGAAATATCAAATCCGGGAAGACGAAAATCTAGCTGAAAATGTCCTTTTTCATTTGTGACACTGACATTTCATATCTAACTATGATGTCGTGGTGACAGCCATTGAATTTCTGAAGGGACGAAAGTAACAACGCGGCTGAGCATATCCCTGACGCAGCAGTTTTTGTGACAGTGCTTTTACTTTCCCACATAGTCACTGTATGAACTGCAAGCTCTACAGTGACGAATTAATTGTGAAATCTACATTGCATATGCTTGTGAGGTAAGTATATTGCTGCAGAGAAAGGGAAAGTTCACAATTAGGAAGCCAAAATCATCACGTTTTGTGATTTAACCTAGATTTCAGAATTCCATGTTGGTCCATGTCGGTTGTCTCTTAAATTTTAAGTTCAATTGGGTAGATACGATGTATCTTTGGTTATTAAGAGAAAGTACATCGCCTATATATCTGAAGCTGAAATTAAAAGTCTTGGCTAGTTGTTTTTGTTTCTGTTGTATTAGACTTTTTTGAAACTTTGTTTCATACGAAAAAAGGAGAAGAACAGCTAAAAATGGCACACAATTTGAATCCCTTTTGTCTGTTGAAATGTTGTCGATAAAAAATTCAAGCATTTTTATCATGTCCTTTTCACTGTATTTCTAGTTTGACTCAGTGTGGTTTATAACAAAATATGTTTTATCTTTTCATATAACCACATAGGAGTACATGCATTCTTCGTTTTGGGTACAGAAACATTGACGTATCAGATTGGAAATTACTGTTTAAGTTTATCATCAGCCCTATTTAGCGAACAGTTCAGGTAAATTTAGGTAAAATTTGTTTAGTCCGATTGGATAATGTTTAGCCCGCTTGAGAAACATGTAAACAAATTTCGTTTTAAATAAAGTTGGATTACTTTTTGTCCCGGCTCAGAATAATGTTTAGGTACGGTTTTTGATATTTAAAGATTACCTGTACCTAAACGTCACCCAGCTTCATAGGGTGATCACGTGGAAGGGTTGTATAAAGGTTAGAAAAATCAAACGTTTGAATGCAATTGCAGTATGCGGGTCTGTTTGAAGAGACTCGTTCAAGGAGATCTTTAGGGTTTTAAGAATACACATCTGTTTTACGCCGCTCGTAGACAAGGGTTTTTCGCAGTAGCTGTTAGACGACCATCCCTATCTGCAGTCAGTTAAGTTTAAGGAGCTTAAACAAGGGCTTAGTGGTGCATTTTGCAGATCCTGTAATGAATCTGCGTTTGAAGGGATTCTTGTGAAGCTTAAGCACCCAGTAAATGTAAGGGAGATAATCATCTACACTGATACCGAAGGATGCTAACACAGAAGTGTGATTTGTGATTATCTCGTCTCTTGATAATGTAGTTGAAGTAGGATTGTCGGATGAACTGTCAATACTCAACTTAACAAGGCAGTCTAAATAGTGTTTCCTACATACAAACACAATATTGTTAGAAGCTTTGTCTGCAGGTACTATGACATATTTTTCTTGGAGATTTGTCAATGTATTTGCAACAAGAGGATCATCAAATATACTGGGCGTTCTAATTTTCATAGATGTTTTCAATCGCAGGATACGATTGATAATTAATGACTTAATCGGAATGATCCAGTCTGACATGTACAATGTCTCCAAATCTTTTTTTCTTCGCATACATTCTGGTATAGTCCATAACTGCATCCATCATAATTTTGAAATTATATTTCCAGTTGATGTGCTTGGGTTTACGGTATTTGGGAGCTTTTGAAAAGATATCTCGATATCTAGATCACCAGTTATCACTTGTCCAGCAGGACCTTAGTTGACAGAGAAGCAGGTGCAATTAGGCGGTTTGGCTTTAAAGGTAACAATCTGGATATCACGCAATACCCGTTTGTGATTGAAAATGGTAGTATCAATTAGGATATCACGCAATACCCGTTTGTGATTGAAAATGGTAGTTGCAATAGATTAAGTGTATAAAAATATATGTATTTAATAACTAAGGAAATATTACCCTGTTATTAAAGTTTGGCTGTGATAGTAAGGTTACATACAACTAAATCGTCAAAAGTAGAACAAGGCGTGTGAATTGTACCAGTGGAGAAATACTGACCCCGTAGGATGGAGCTAGACGAATGTCTTTATATACATCTTTAAATTAAAGTAAAATATAAATGTAATAAATATGATAATTTAGTTACCGTTGTGTCCTCCGTAGAAGATACCTGAGGTGGAGAGATACTATCTATAGCTGTGCAATCTTTGCCATCTTTACCAATCTTCCATCGATCAGTACTATCATGGGAGTTAGAACACACTGACATTAATGTACACCTGGAGGAGATAATTAAAATATGTTTCGATCACGAATGCGTTGTTGGCATTCATTTTGTTGTCGGATCTAACCAAATGGTGCTATTTCTGGAAAGGACCTCCCATGCCTCACTAAGTTGTTTCCCGCTGGTGGCCATTTTGCTGAATTTGATCGAAATAAGAAATCTTTGTACCGGATATTATCTAAGTCATTCAGTAGTGTTAATTAAATTTGTTTAAATAGTTTAAGAGCAGATTTTTACCAAAAGGTCTTATATTAAACTATGTTATGCAATGACGGCCATTTTTCATTTTTATATACACAAAAATAGCAAATTACAGTTGGATGCAGATATAATCTCTCGCCCAAATTAACTTTAAGAGCAGTCACGGGAACAGCTAAAAGTTAACTTAAAACGGTCCTAGAATCATTAAAGAAGCAAAGATAACAGGAAACACTTACAATGGCCGAACATTAGAATCACATGCCACAATCCAACAGGGAACTGCACACGAAAAACAATAAAATGACAAATGACAAACATAAACAACGATAGGAACCCGGGATAGCCGGACTTGGTCTCGGCACTAGCGACAGCTAGCGGTAGGGTTACAAAATGTAAACCGGTTTGCTTTGGTCCTAGAATGAAGTCTGTTCTGGCTATGACCGTTCTACCTAAGTCTGTTCTGGGAATAACTGTTACCGAAGAATGCTCTGTTCACGGCCATTCTTGCCATGTCTGTTCTTGTCATAAACGTTCTTGCCAAGTCTGTTCTGATCAAGGCCGTTCTGGTGCTAGAATTAAAACTGAATACTAGAGTTACTGTGGCCTAATGGGCCACGGATACCACCCCCGCCCCCACCCTTCCTGGCTCATTTTAAACATCTGGAAAAAAAGTTTCATTGAAACAAAATACTTGGTGCACATCTACAATATAATTAAAGTCCTGCATAAGTTTCATGAAATTCCAATCATTGATTTAAGAGGAGTAGTGGATACCAGGTGGTCACCATATAGATTGCATTGATCCAAAATGACAAAGTCCAAAACATGTCAAAAATCTAGTAAAAAGGGAATTATTGGAAAATGAAGTGCATAGTGCACATCTACAATATGTAATTTAGCTACTGCATAAGTATCATGAAATTACAATCGGCGGTTTAGGAGGAGTAGTGGATATAGGTGGTCACAATATGGTTTGCATCGAGCTAAAATGACAAAGTCCGAAACATGTCAAAAATCTGGAAAAAAGGGAATTATTGGAAAACAAAATACAAAGTGCACATCTATAATATGTAATTAAGCTCCTGCATAAGTTTCATGAAATTCCAATCAGTGGTTCAAGATGAGTTATGGATACCAGATGGCCACCATATAATTTGCATTGAACTAAAAGAGCTAAAATGACGAAGTCCAAAACATGCCAAAAACCTGGAGAAAAAAATTATTGGAAAACAAAATGCATGATGCACATCTCCATTATGTAATTAAGCTACTGCATAACTTTCATGAAATTCCAATCAGTGGTCTATAAGGAGTAGTGGATACCAGGTGGTCACAATATGGTTTGCATCGAGCTAAAATGACAATGTCCAAAACATGTCAAAAATATGGAAAAAAGGAATTATTGGAAAACAAAATGCATAGTGCACATCTACAAAATGTAATTAAGCTCCTGTGTAAGTTTCATGAAATTCCAATCAGTGGTTTAGGAGGAGAAGTGGATACCAGCTTTTGGGTACAAGAAGACAGACGGACGGACGGACACCATGAACACTATATACCTCCCGCAAAGCGGGGGTATAATTAACTTAGATGTCCTGTTTCTCTTGCCGAAAACGTTTAAATGAAGAAAAAAAAATAACTACCTTTTTTACGATGTTTTCAATAATTAGTTGTTTTATTTACATAATCTGTTAAATATTCACATTTTTCCCATAATTTGATTCACAATTTTTATTTTCATTATAATAAGTTTTGAAAAAAACTAGTGCGAACTCAGTTTTCGGGTCAAAATGTACTGAACCGAGAAAGAAAATAACTCTTACTTCTTTTAAATTTACCTGGATAAACACAGGTAAATAATTATCCGCAAAAGGATCACTTAACGGCAAAATGTAATTTTTATACAGATAATGGATGGTTCGTTTCGTAAACATATTTTTCAGTTTTTAAATATTATTTTGTTTTTATTTAAAAAAATAAACTTGATATATATGAAATACATGATGAATAAATACATGTACATTTTGGACACGTTTTGAATATTTGTCAGGGCTGTGAAAAGAGCTTTCATGGATAGAACAGGTCAACTGAGAGCAGTCATGGCAAGAAGAGACTTGAGTAAAAGTAATGGCTAGAACAGACCTGATTCTAGACCAGACTTAGAGCTGTTGTAGAGCATACTTAACAACTGTTCTTAATTAACTTAGAGGAGCTTTTATGACTGCTCCAAGTTGACTTTATGAGAGGTAATGTCTGCATCTAACTGTAATTTAAAGAACCTTATGTACATCTTTCCTAGAAGGTTTGGATGAATTTAATTTAGGATTTTCAAAGATGATCAAAATAGGATTTTCCAATACAGCCAATGTAAACCTATGTTCCGCACTGGCGGCCATTTGTGTTTGTCGGATATGAGCTAAATGAGCAATCTTTGTAAAGGAACTTCCATATATCATTCCAGAACCGTTTGTTTAACTTGCTTCATAATGAGCAGATCCTGAAAATGGTGTACAAAACAATTCAATAAATGACCGGAATGAACAATTATGAATTGTTCTGAGTGCAACATGAAAGACTGCAGCATTTTGATCACTTAAATATTTAAACAAGTGTAATTTAAATTGAATGTGGACACAGTAACGAGCCTGGAACAGTAATTAGATGGACACAATTTGGAACAATGACCTAGAGACTAAGTCTGTATCGTTAATCTGACAAAATACTGTTAAACTCTATGCTGGTTGACAATTAGGTCTGGCGTAAAGCTATGTTCTCCTCTGGCAAATTTTTTTGTTACATGCAATTAATGAGTAGTTTTTGTTTGGGACTGTCAATACATTATTATAAGGATATTAAGTTAAATTTGCTGCAATTGTTGCAGAATAAATAATGAAACAACGGCAGTAGAATACCGAAGGAACAAAGGGGTGAAATTCACAAAAATCGAAATGATTTTCCCCACAATGTTCAATGATAAGAATTTCAGTTTTGTCAACTATTTTTTGTCAGGTCGAGATGAAATAAGCCATGATTTTGTCGGGCCATAATGAAATGAGTCATTTTAAGTTTGGATTAAAGTCTCCGATGAAAAACTAAAATACGATTTAATGGATCTAATTGGTCTAATGTTAAACTATGCTACGCACTCGCAGCCATGTTATAACTTCTGAGCGAAATTAGCTATTATTAATGACGGACATACATCATTACAATGCAATTAAGTTAAATTTGATTCCATGCTATCAGATAATGAAAAGGATTATTTTCCAACAAGGTCCATTGCTAAGCAATATTCAGTGTTGGCGGCTATGTTTTTGTTAAGTCAGAATGAAATGAGCCATCTTTGTTAAGGACCTACCAAACATAATTCTGAACTCTTTTTTAATTTGCTTCAATGGCTTCAGAGATTGAAGAAGATGAAAATAAGATTTTCAAATACGGTCAGTTCTAAAGCATGATGTATGTTGGTTCAGAATGATAAGCTTTAGTCCTTTGAAGCCTTGTTTAATTTTGTCAGTGGTAATACAGGAGAAGAAAAATCAATGATTTTTTCAAAGGGTCTTATGTTAAAGTATGTTCAGCGCTGGCAGACATGTTTTTATCGGATCCGATCAATTTTTGCAACAAATCTCGAATACATTATCCATGTTGATTTTGATTGAATTTGGTTTAGTCCTTTCAAAGAAGAAGATAAAATGTGATTTTAGCGTCCAGTGTTAAACTTATTTTCCCTTTGGCAGCCAGGACCAAATGAGTATTTTTTGTCGATGACCTTCCATGTATGATCCCTGTGAAGTTTTGTTGAATTTTCTTTTGAATCAGTGGTTTCAGAGGAGAAGAAGAAATTATGATTTTCCCATAGCCTCCAATGTTAGAATAAGTTCCGCTCTAGTAGCTTTGTGTTTTCGAGGACATACTAACATCGTTACTGTAAAGATTAATTAAATTTGATCCAGCGGTTTCAGATTAGAAGATGAGAATATGAGTTTTCCTCGGGGTCCAATGTAAACTTATTTTCAGGGCTGGCAGACATGTTTATCAATCCTCTGAAATTGGTTTGATTTGCAGCTTCAGCGCAGAAATTTCTTGCTTTTCGAATAAGGATCAATGTTAATCTGAGTTACCAACTAGCGGCCATTTTTCTACCGGATCCAATCGAAATAAGCAATTTTTATGAAGGACTTGCATCATATACTTGCATATTATACATCATTAATGTATAATATTGCTTTATTTGCTTCAATTGTTTCATCAGATTAAATGAAAATATCAAAATAACGACGGACGGACGGGCGTCAAGTGATGTAAATAGCCTGCATTGATCATGTGGGTCAGGTGAGCGTAAAAAAACCTTTTCAATCCCCTTTTTTCTTGGAAAGGGTAAGTACTATGCAAAATGTGTAGACTTCTTACTTAAATTTTATATAAAGGGGAACCCCAAAAATCACAATGAAATCCAATGAAGAAAACAAATTTTACAGATTAAAAATTCCAATTTTAGTTATTTGGACCCCTTTTCGCAAAATCGTTTAGGTGTAATTTTATCATGAAGCACAGAAATTAAAACAGATTTTCATGAATCCCTCGATCATATCCTTACTTACCTACTCTCAAGTGTACACCATCCACAGAAAGGGTCTCTACTGCTCAAACATCGTGCACATGTTTGATACTGTGAACAATTCTCTACTTGTACTTTAGCCACCTAGAATACATAGATAAAAGTTATGTCAGCCTTTTTCCTCAGTGTTTAGAGCAGCACGAAAGTATAGAACAGTTAGAGTTATGTCATCTTTTATCACTGATTCTGTAGAGTAAAACTTTAAACCATTAAATAAGCAAGTTGGCTACCACATCAAGGATATTCTGTTTGAGCCATTATGACAATGAACATAAATTTTGTATGGAGATCAATACTTTTCTTATACCCTGATGTTGACCTACAAATAAGATAAATTATCCTTTCGCGAATAATCTATATTTGGTACACATCTTATAATTGCATAGTACATCAAGCTCGCCTTCACCAGCTCACTTGATACTAGCTATATAAAGTCTGTATCGAATACAGAATGACCACTTTTCCGTGTTTACTGATGCACAAATCTATTTTCAACACCAGTTGGTAGAAAACAAAATTACTGAAGTCAAACAGACACCCTCCCTATATAATATTGTGAAAAAGATGATCACGAAAATGTCTTACATAATCGTTAAAAACATACACATAAGGTCTAGAAGTATTTTAATTTGACACCGATAACCATAGATGAATTTGCAGTTTCTTAAAGGCTTCCCATCAAACCTGAATATCATGACATAAACATTTTTGTTTTAAACATCATTCCTTTCGGTCGGAGAAGATGTAACTTCAAGGCATTTTTCTTGTACTTATACAGGCTTTTTTGATCTATCACATTGGCTATAATAGTGGAGTGACAAAGTATCAAATAGACGTCTAATAACGGAGTTCAATTGCAATTAATACTATACGGCTAAAATTTTGCTTGTGGGTAGAAAAATGGTTTATCCATCAAATTTGACTTGTTGTCAAGAAATTGTATGGCTCAATATTTTTTAAATCAACTTTTGTTGCGCAATTTTTGCGAAAATTTGCTTTGATAGTGGGTGTGAAAAAGGTATTTTTATTTGTAAAATAACTAACATATTCATACTCTTTGGTTATTACAGATTTTAAAATGCGCCCCAAAATGTTTGTAAAAGCCGTTTCATGTAAATTATTAAAGTTTGAAATATATATTACCTGTGAATTTCCTGCTTTGATCTCATTTCAAATGTATTTAAATGAAATCTATTAATAGAACTGTTTAGAAAATAAAATCATATAAAAGTTTCATCCTAGTGCTAATCATAATAAAACATTTTTTCTTATATTTGTGTTCTCTGTTAACCACATAACATCGAATAAGAATACACCGTAAAATTCAAAATACTTGATTAAACACGGACTTCTCTACTAGCCGCACCGAGACGTTTTGTATTTTACAACTATTTTGTTTATCTTGCTTGTCGAATGCACCCTTTTTCGCTTCAGTCGTCTAATTTGATAATACGTTTAGTATAAAATTGGGTTTATGTTGATTTTGTAAAGTTCTGAGTGGTTGTTGACTATTTTTGTTGTGTTTATTTGTTAGATTGAGGAGGATTGAGTTTGATTGTGAAGGGCGTGTTTATTTTTAGAAACACGCA
>MJUU01034555.1:50118-87559 GCA_002080025.1 Modiolus philippinarum
CCCCCCCCCCCCCCCCCCCCGCCAACAAAAATATATTTCAACACAATTTATTTCATTTTATTCAGCTTGAAAAGCCTGAACATTGTATATAGGTCCAATAATATAACATTTCAAACTCGAAAAATGCACAGAGACTCCAATATATAACAAATAAGATCATGCGCGTGGTTTATGCACAGTTATACAACAATTAAACTTTGAATTTTGAAACATTCCGAAATCCTGAAAATTCCCATTTTTCACGAAAATCGCCCAAAATATTCCCATAATTTCTGCGTTGAAATTGCATATTACGATATATCAAATGCATTTTTAAAAGAAAGTAAAAGTATTAGTACGTTTTACTCATATATATGTACAGACAAACATATTTTTGCATTGTTTTAACATCATTTTCTTGGGGTAGGGTTAAAATTTTCGGTATTTAGAGTTACATTGAACACCCCTGGTTTTTCTACACATTGTTTTAAGATAACTTATATATATCCCAAAGAACAATGAATTGGCATACCTGTAGATAAATCCTACAGATTTGCCACATATAACTATTTAAAAGTATATTTTGGACAAATCTGAAATGCTGAAAATTCCGATTTTCATCAATTTTGTACCTAATATTGAGTTTAATCTGAAAACTGGGATTTAAAATGACAAATCATGATAAGATTAATGCAACATTTTTATATCAAATGCAGACTTTGCGGGTTTTGGTTATTTTTATGCGAATATAGACAAAAAATTGACCACTTTAGGGTGTATATGTTGGTTTAGGGGAAAGATTTTAGGTATTCAGAGTCACATTAAACGTTCCTTGATTTTTAAAACACTGTTTCCAGACAACTAATATATCCCTTAGAACAATTAATTGGCATATCTGCAGATATATCCTCCAGACTTGCCATAGATAACGGGTTAACAGTGAACTTTGACCAAATCTGAAATGTTGAAAATTCCCATTTTTCCTCAATTTTGGGTACAATGTTGAGTTTAAGTCAACAAATGGCTGTCAAAATATCAAATCGTGATGCATTTCATGCAATATTGTCATATTGAACACACATTTTGCGTGTTTGGGTTAATTTTATGCGAACATAGACAAAAAATTGACAATTTTAGGGAAAATTTGTTCGGGTAGGGGTAATATTTTTGGTATTCAGAGTCACATTAAACACTCCTTGTTTTTCTAAACAATGTTTTAAGACAACTAATGAATCGCTTAGATCAATTAGATGGTAAATCTGAAGATATATCCTCCGGATTTGACAAATTTAACGATTTAACAGTGGACTTTGGAAAAATCTGAAATGTTGAAAATTCCCATTTTTCATTAATTTCGGGATAAATATCGAGTTTAAGTCGACAAATGGCTGCTAAGATAGCAAATCATAAAGTAATTCATGCAACATTGTCATATACCAGACACATTTTGCGTGTTCTGGTTATTTTTATGCGAACATAGAGAAAAAATTGACAATTTTAGGGAAAATTTGTTGGGGTAGGGGTAAGATTTTCGGTATTCAGAGTCACATTAAACACTCGTTGTTTTTCTATGTAATGTTTTTAAACAACTTACATATCCCTAAGAACAATTAATTGGCATATCTGCAGATATATCCTCTAAAGTTTGAATGTATAACGATTTAACAGTGAACTTTTGATAAATCTGAAATGTAGAAAATGCCCATTTTTCATAAATTTCGGGCAAGATATTGAGTTTAAGTCAACAAATGGCAGTTAAAATACGAAATCACAATATAATTCATGCAACATTGTCATATACAACACATAATTTGCGTGTTATGGTAATTTTTATGCGAACATAGACAAAAAATTGACAATTTTAGAGTAAATTTGTTGGGGTAGGGGTAAGTTTTATGGATGTAGGAAGTTTATAATACTTCAAAACTGTCATAATTTGTACCAGTTGTAAAGAAGACATTATGTACTTCCATTTTATACCATCTTTTCATGAATTTGAACCACTCATATAATAAGATGAGACAAAAAAGGGACAAAACTTTGTCGAAAACGAAAATATTCAAAGATGTGTTTTATTTGTCTATTTAAAAGTGATAGTTTGGTCATTCAAAACATATTTACATTATGATAACAATTTTTAAAACGTATTGGGTATAGAAATGGTACTTATGTGGAATATTTGTAAAGCTTATACCATAGGCTATCATTCTATACCATTTTGTCATAACTGGGAGGCACCAATCAACAATTTGAAGCAATTGAAAGAAAAACTTTGATCAAAAACGAAATTTTCCAAAATTTCGTTGTGTGGGTCTAAAAAGTGGGCTTGTTCCAATATTGCGTGCAGGTTATGCTCATGTTTAATTTCGAAGAGGGGATATAGAAGGACTGAAAAATATGGGTGGGGATCATAAGTGGGGGTTGCACGGGGGGTTATTCCAGCCCATGGACTACTTTGATTATAATTCGACGCGTTGTTCAACATCGGAGTCACCAAATCCGTCAAATAATTAGGCGCAAGATTATTTTTTATTGTGTAAAACATGTTTAAGCCTTTCATTCGTCTCCTAATTTCTAATGTCTCCCATCCCGTTTCATAGTATATGGACTCCAGACTGGCATATATTGGTAGACCGGTTACAATTCGCCCAGCTTCTAGTTGGAGCTTTTCTAAACTATCAACATCTTGTTGGCTACACCCATCCGAAACTTCTGATGCATATTCCATAATGGGACGAATAAAGGATATATAAATTCGATCCAAATAATTTCTATTTAGAATATATTTAAGTTTCCTAAAAAGTGCCATTTTTTTACCCACAGATTGAATAATATTTAATATGTGCGAGTGGAATTTCCCATTACTATCATCAAACGTAATACCCAAATGTTTATGCGATGATACAAATTCTACCGTTTGATTTTGAAATAATACATTAATGTCTTGTGGTATATCTCGATTCGTAATTAAAAGCGCCTTTGTTTTCTGAGGGTTGAAATTTATTAGCCATGACTGAGACCATTCCGAAATTTTCTCAAGATCAATATTCATTATATCTTCGATAGTATGAGGGTGTTGGGAAGCATATGACAATGCAGTATCATCAGCAAAGAGTCTAGCGAAACTTAACAAATCATCAGCAATATCATTAACATATATCAGAAAAAGATGAGGGCCAAGAACAGATCCTTGAGGTACACCTGCGTTCGTTTCTTTTAGAGACGATTTTGAATTGCAAACAAACACACGTTGATTTCTACCAGAAAGATAACTTTCAAACCATTTATAAAGATCACCAGTAATACCATATGCATTTAGTTTAGTTAAGAGGCCAGTGTGCCAAACACGATCAAACGCTTTTGAGACGTCACAAAAGATCAGACTCGACATTTTCTTTTCTTCCAGTGACATAATGATTCTATGATATATTTCTATTAGCTGGTTAACAGTAGAATGACCAGAAATAAAACCAGATTGGAACTTGTATAATAACTCATGTGACATTAAGAAATTAAACAAATGCTTGAATACAATCCTTTCGAATACCTTGCCAACTGTTGATAACAATTATATGGGTCTGTAATTTGTGACGAGCGTTTATTGCCCCTTTTTAAACAACGGCATTACAGAAGCAATTTTCCATATCTTTGGAAATTCTGAATGAATTAAGGACAGGTTAAAAAGTAAAGTTAAAGGACCAGCAATAAAATCTTTAGTCTTCTTCAACATTTGGTGACTAATTGCGTCGGGACCAGAGGCCTTGCCTAATTTAAGAATTTCAAGAATGTCTTTTACTTATTTAGTTGTAATTTGAACGACATTCATAGAAAAACTAGTTCTTATGTCGAAATTTGGAACTGGGACATTTTCATCTTCAAGTGTCGACACCGAACTAAAATAATCATTGAGTAAACACGCTTTATCATAATCCGCCGAAACCAATTCCCGATTTTCTTTCTTAAGTTGACTAATAATAGTGGAATCTCCAGAACATTTGGTCAGTGACCAATATGATTTAAAATTGGTATTTGAAAGATCATCTAACAAATTGTTAGCATTTAAGTAAAATTGTTCTTTGAGATATTTTTTCATATTGTTAACATGATTTCTTTGTTTCTTGTTTTTATTTAAATCTGATTCTTTATTTGACCTTAATG
The DNA here is from genome assembly GCA_002080025.1 of Modiolus philippinarum. NCBI lineage: Eukaryota > Metazoa > Mollusca > Bivalvia > Mytilida > Modiolidae > Modiolus > Modiolus philippinarum. Next base: position 54,256 of record MJUU01034555.1, read on the forward strand.
CTAATTTACGAAATCTTTCCCGTTTTCTTATTTCACGTCTCATGTCTGAATTAAACCATATCTTATCATTGGGACGAATTGCTACTTTTTTGGGGGAACACATTCTTGAACAATTTCCAAATATTTTTTAGTGAAATTTTTTGCATTAGTATCCATATTATTATTTGCATTAATAATTGTAGACCAGTTAAAGGTGTCTATAAGATCATTACATTTGTCAAAATCGGCATGGCGATAATCCCATATTAATCTTTTGAAGGCCTTTGGTTTAATTTGGGGGATACTGAGATAAATAATTGTTGCCTCGTGATCACTATAAGCTCTATTGACCGGAATAACGTAAGAGTCATTAACATTACAATCTTCAGTAACTAGGATTGGACCTAGCAGAGTGCGAGAAGTATTGGCAATTCTTGTAGGTTCATTTATTATGTTTTTGAAACCATATATCCTTATAATATCATTAATTCGATGGTTGTTTACAACCAGCAAATCAACATTCAGGTCACCTGTTATTATAATATTCGAGGTATAATCCAAAGCCTTTTCAATACTTTGCTGGAATTTAGTCCAGAACTCTTGACATTCATTTGGTTTTCTATAAACTACACGAAGCAGATATTTTTGGTTTGTTAATTCAATTTCAACCCATATGACTTCTCCTTCAAAATCAAGATCTTGCCTTAGCTCTAAGTTAAGAAAATTAGTATGATAAACTTTAACTCCACCGCCTGAACTGTTACAGTCCTTCCTATAGGGGGTTTGATAATATCCTTCAATAACTATATCATCATCTTTTATACTGGGATCTAAATGGGCTCCTGTTAAACAAATTATATCAGCTTCATTATATATCATTTCAATATACTCAGTTTTATGACGTATACTTTGTGCATTTAGATGAAATATCGACAGTTCACTCGTACCAATTGGACCTGGATTCATTTCAACATCATTTGAAAGTATAATCATAGTCATTATAATCATTGTTGGCAAGGGATTCACAAGTAGTGTATCATAATACAATTTGTAAGTGATGTTTACACAGTATTTAAAATAAGAGGCAAATAATAGAAACAAGTATATAAATAAACTGTGTTTCCTAACTATAATGTAAACCTTCCGTAAACCATGACAATGTGTTTTTAGATAAAAATTACCTATTGCTGTTCTATATGAAGATAAGTCACTATTAATTGTCAAATAATTTTTTCATAGTTGTAAGTATATCAGCAATAAGGTCACATTTCATACTATAAATACAACATTTCTCATCTCCAGTCATAAATTGTAATAAAAACAAAAACAAGAACACAATTGATAAGCACAAGAAGAAAATTGTATATGGATGCTTGTGAAAAAATTCATAAATTTAACTACATAACTGTCATAAACAAAGAAACGTATGATTGTGTGAATCGGAATTAATTTTCTATATTGAAATACGAAGTGACTATCAAACTGAGAGAAAAAGACACAGTAGTAAACGGAACTGCATTACGTGATTATGCAGAAAATATATACTGTTTTTTTTTAGAACACAATATTTTTTTTTTAAGATTAACGTTTGAAATTATCGTAAGAACGTACATTACAAAAATATATACAACACATATGAGGTTCCTCATATTACATCTGAAGTAAAAACTTGTATTTTTGTAATTCATTTTAACGAGAATTATAAAGAATTATAAAGAGAAAAAACTATCTACTATTTGAGAGACAATTAGTCCGTTATACGAATCGAGTTAACCTTTACACATACGAATCACGTGATTAAAGTTTTACCTGAGTGGCTTAAATTTATGAATGGAACATGACGTTATAGTATACAAGGAATGTGTAGTAAATGTAGTAAATACCACCACGTGTGTTTTCACCATAAGTAAACATGCTTTTTCATCAGGGACCAGGATGTTATTGAATAAGCTAAAAATAATGAAACTAATGAAAATATATAATACTTATTTCTTGTTGAGACCATTAAAACGGTTGGACAGATCTAACCGACTTTGTATACTAAATGAAAAATGAAGTCAACGGCAGTAGAATACCGAAGGAACAAAGGAGTGGTATTTACAGAAGTCGAAAGTTTAAAGACATGGCCAAAACGAAAACAAAGGAAACAATGACACCAAACAGCTACAAAGCACAGAAATAATAAACACAACATTCAAAACCAAGGCACTCACAGTGTAAACTCTCGTAAAGAGAGTGACATCGGCAGCTCCGGAAGGGTAAGCATGTCCATGTTACGGTGGTGGCCATAGATTTTCTTGAGGTGTGAAATTACCATAGATTGAACAAATCCCTGACTGAGCAGTTTTTTTGGGATATTGTTTGGCTCTATTAAAAAATCTCTGTACAAACTACACGCTCGACAGTAACGAATCACTTGTGAAATGTACACTCCATAGGCTGGAGAGGTAGTTTTATTGCTGCTAAGAAAGGTACTGTAAATTGAATATATGATTAACGCCATTCTCATGAAAAGATGTAAGTAACTACATTTTAATTTCATTTAGGGTGTTGTTTTTTTCAGTACTTATTCTAACATGGCTCTTGCTAATCGTCAACCAGTTTAATACCTGATTATATATTATATATTTCGCATAGAAGCAAACAGCAATGGAGGTTGGAAATCTGCCTTCTCTTAGGTCGCTTCAGAATGGAACATTCCATTTTCTGTCATATTAGAATCTTATGGCTCTTGACAACTGTGTTCCGCAATCTTGTTATTAACCCCATTGAAATAATTCATGGCAGGTATATGGTTATATGTAGATTACACCACAAGATCCCGTTCATTACCATATTTTATCCACTAGAGATAGTTAAATTTTAAAATTTTAATTGCGAGGCTTGCCGAGCATTTTAAAATTTTCAAATTAAACTATCGAGAGTATATGGTAATAGTTGGGATAAAGAGGTGTAATCTTTTTCTCTAATGATCAATGATAAACACCGAGAATTGTATTCCGAATAGATTTGGCGGGAAAAGGCACGGGGCTTTATTCAACATACGTTGAATAAAGAATATTTATCAAACGGGTCAGAACCGGATTAAACTTGACATATCATTAGAGAATGTCATTTAACTAAATCTACAGCTGCTCAGCTGTGACCATTCAGTTTACCTCTGATTTATCCATGTAGAATAAAATGGTGTCACCTGGCCTGTTTTGTGTTATTGGTTTCTATATATGTAAACCATCCTTCCAAGTCTGATGTTTTGAGTCAACGCACGTTCGATGGAATTTTCAGTTTCATTTTTGATATCTTTGCAAATGATCTACATTAAACCTTTCTAGTTGCAAACTGTACGAGCTAAGCGGACGAATCGTGAGTCAAGTATGACAAATTCACAAAACGTAAAAGTCCAACAATATCGATTTAAAAAAAAACATCAAAATCAAAATTCTTATCACATTCCAGTGTTCAATAATTTGGGGAGTAGTGTCTTCAGTCTTCCGTCTTCTGGTGTTCTAGTTGGTACCTTTTCTCTGGTTTTTGATTTATGTAATCTTGTATATTTTTTTCTTTTGATATTCTACTGCCGGTAATTATTTTTACAAAGATCTGCAAAATAAAACTTCGTAGCATTAAACCGGTAAGAGTCGCACGGACACACCATGTACCAAATGCGGCTGGAGAGACGAAAGGGGTAACACAATATGAAAGGACTTTTCAACGTAGGGCATGAAATTGATATGTTTTATGGAATTTTTTTCTTGCTTTCCGCTACTTTACACTTTATACAAATAAATAGCAAAGGTTTTGGAGATTTGCCTCTTTTCGTCACAAATGGTATATATGACGTTAAATCCGTTAATATACTCCAGATTTGACAGATGGACTTCGGCTCTTGACAACTATTTATGGGGAGTTTACTGAAAGCAAACCCTTCTAAATCTGATAAATGAGACTAAAGTTATTGACTTAAGGTGGTTCGGTAGTATTCCGCCATTCTGATTTCACGTTTCATGCTTATTATGTATTTCTTATTAAAAAGATATGCAAACTTTAATATTTGGACAGATCGTTCACTTACTTCACTTAAAACACAGATAATGGGCTTATTTCTGTTAGTCTAACATTCATTTTTGACGAAAGAATCAGGATACTATTTGTACTGTATAATTCCTTGAAATAAAAATTTAAACAAGGGAGGTAATTTCCAAAAATTATTAACAAAGAAATCACTATGCAAATTTGATATTGTGAAATAATCTAATAATAAGGTCCATGCCCCCCCCATTTTTCTTTTTGTTTCTAGAAAGTTCAATACAGGGGCTAGCAGTATATAAATTGGATGGGCTAATTTCCCGAGATCGCTTGTGCAAAAACAAAAAGAAAAGTTAAAAATCATTGGTCCAACAGTTATTTAAAATTCAATTAAGATACATCGACTAAAACCTACTTTACGCTACACACAAGCCAAAACTTTAATTTGAAAAAAATGCAACAAAATTTGACAAAAAACTCGAAAACTTAATTTGATCCATTTGTCCCCTTTGAGCCTCTCGTTCTTCAAAATAGGTAAAAGCTTTTTAAATCTATGACATATCACGGTTTTGGTAATTTTAATAAGGAATAAAATAAAAGAATCTCATCTTAATACGATAAATAATAGAGACTTTACGGTAAAATATGTAACACCATCTAATTAAACCCATTTTGTCTATTTTTCTGAAAGCGGTAAGCCTTTCCCGAGTTCCTATCGTTGTGTACGTTTGTTTCTTGTTTTATATAGTTTCCTGGCCGATTTTGGCATGTAATTATAATTTTCAGCCATTGTAAATGTTTCCGGTTATCCGTTATTTTTTTTTTTACATTTGTAACCCAAAATGAAAACCTGAGCATACACATGTTACAAGAAACAACATTACTTAAACTTTATAATAATCTATCCACTAGAAACAAAGTTATGGCGTACACAGACGCCGAATGACCCGGCCGCCAAACCATAGTACCACCGCTCCAGAAACCGAGGAGTTGTGGGTACAGTGATGGTATTTTAAAGTTTGGTGTACGAACAAGCGATTTTCGACCAACGACGTTACGTTATTTAGGTTCTTGACCAATCAAAATATTTTGATGTACGATCTACCCACAATGATTTAGTTTCTGAAACGGCGAATTGTTTGTGGTTGTATAAAAATCGGGATGCATATCATCGTTTGATAAAACCAAATTGCATGTGAATGTAATGTGAACTTTTGTGAATTAATATTAAATACCATAATATTTACGAAATATTATATTCTATTTTTCTCCTGTACCAAATACCCAAAGTTCCGAGGAAGTTCTATTTACGTCATTTTTTCATTTTTCTCAGTTACTTTCCCTCAAATATTTTGACATTTTAATATAGTGCTATATATACGTTGATCTTATTTCAACTGCAATTAATAAAGGTTTCCCTAGATGGTGCTCAGGAAAATTTAAAAGTTCATTTTGAATAGATATATATTTTTTTTTAGTTATCGCCAAGACACCATTTTTTTTTATAAAAATCTCCAACTGATTTTGTATCACTGTGACTTTGATCCTTCACTTACATCCTTGAAAATCTAAAGATATACATTTCTTTTAACCAAACAAATTTCCAACCAAGTTCCCTTTTAATTAGATAAAAGTTATTTGCGATATCGTTTGGAAGCCAAATTTATAGGAAATTTTCAATCTTTTTTTATAACTGTGACCTCATCCTTTGACCAACATTCCACAAAATCAATAGATGTATTTCAACTTTCCATGCTTTTACCTCGCAATTAATCCATGTGATGCTTTGAGTTGTCATCAAGAAAGTAATTATGCCTGTCCGCATCATCAAACCGGAAACCGAAAAAACCGTTTTCAACTTTGTTGAAACACTAGTAAAAAGCCTGCACACCATAAGTTGAAATATCAGATTCAAAACCACAGGTTGTTGTGGAAAGAACCCTGTATCCCCAATCAAATTTCCTTTACATAAATATTGCATTAGATTCTTGGATTTCATTGTGCTTCAAATTAACCAACTTACCATATGCCTGGCTTAAGGTAATGAACAGTGACAACTGTCTCAGCCAAACCGACATTAAACCAAAATACCTGTATGAAACACTCTTAATATTATGAATCTGTCTAAATTTACCAACTGCATAAACAAAGCAAAACCTTTGGTCATAAAGAAATTAGTTTTAGCATATTTCAGTTTAACATTTCTATATATAACTCACCGGAGAACATCTAGCACCGTCATAAAATTTGTTGCCACGTAAATCTGTATCACCCTCATGACATAATTTTAAATTGTTTGTCATTATGGTCTGAATATTTGAAAATGAAAATATACACACTGCTGAATCAATCTGTCCACTAAAATCCCTTTTCTGAAAAACAGACACTAGTACCTGTTCATCGCTGGAAATACCCATTGATCCTCGAAATCGTTGACCTGGTATGATAGTCTTTCCTGTTTTTACGAATGAGAAGATGTCCGAACTATTTGACTTACAAACAAGCGGAATATCCAAATATGAATACAAATGTTCATCCCTGTGGCAAAGTAAAGATATTTTAGACGCAGATTGAGGCTGTAGGTCCGCAAAACAAGATGGTAGAATTGATGGCTGTACGGTCAGAAAGTACGTGAAATTTCCAACTGAAAAAGCTGAAATAAAATCTATGATATACCTTCTCATTTCATTATCAAAAAGTGTAAGGGATGATGGACTATCAGGAGAAAGGTAAATTTTCTTCTGATATAAATCAAATGTATCTAAATCTGTCAACTTTCTCATGCTCAATGCTGGAACTTCTTTACGAATTAAATGAAACAAATTTGATTTATCTTTATCTTCACATGCACTGGTAACAGGATAAGATGCTCCAATATACATCACGTTTTCGTTTTTACCTCGTTTAACTATTATTCCAACAGTAGTGGCTTTGTCTTCGTTTGCAACTATTCGATGCTTGCTGGGTGAAATTTTTCTACTAATGTTTTGCAAGTCTCGCGTTTCACAGTATCCTTGAAACAAGCTTCCGCATATAACTAAGCGATCGTTTCCATTCATGTTTTTTTCAATTAGCAAAATTTTGTTGTAATTATCTGTAGGCACTGGATCTCTTGTTATGCATGTTTTCCTTCTACAGTAAATGTTATCCATTTCTGGACCAGAATCTAGCTGTTGTAGAACTTCCAAAGAAGAACTTAATTTGAAAAGACGATTTACACCACCTACATAGAAGACATTCCTGGAACTATCCCAAACGAAATGGCTTATAAATCCACTCCTACCCGTGCCATCTTTTAAAGTTCTAGTTTCAATATGATAAGTGGAACTCCCACCAATGAATCCATTATACGATATCCATACTAGTAATTCAATTTCAAATATCCACAAAAACATGACTAACTCTTTTGTCGAACTGTTAGGTATATATATTACCTTGTTAATTATGCTTAAGTCACTTGTTTCTGAAAAGAACAATAATATTAATACAAGTACTGCTATAACTACACGATTAAATCATGTATATTCCTGAAACAAAAATATTATTTGTGCTAGAATTTTAATTTTAACTTAAAACGTGTTCCATATTTTTGTGAACTTCTACATGAGATTACCCTTAACATATTTTCACGATTAGCATGCACTGAATGCTTTAGAAGCTAAAATCATATGATATCAAAATAAAAAAAATATCAGTTAAGAGATTATGAGCTTTTTTACCCGTAGTAATATGCAAGTGGTCTAATTCAAATATTTACTAAATTACTTCAACATTTAGTCATGAACTAAAACTTAAGAAAACACATTTTGCGATTCTTTTCTTGCTTTTGGCATGGCGGTGTACTGTATTTATATCTCATATGAAACATTGTTTAGATACTAACAACCCTGTAAGCGTAAAACAGCCAAGTAAGTAGAACGAAATCTTAAAGTTACTCGGATATTTTTTAACTAGTTAACAGAGTGAACAGGATGCATTGATCGACCTCCGATGAGGAAATCAAGTTTTAAATTAAAAATCAAAGCACGACAGTTAGATAAGCATAAACAGGTCTTACAGATACATGCGAGTAGTAATGTACTTGTGATGAAGTGGAACAGTAAAACAGGCAAATTATTTGCCAGCAAAAGAACCAGACACCAACTTACCAATTACGAAACGACGAATGCTGAGATATTCACGGGCTCTATACAACTCCCTTTGATTCTTTAGCCCGGTATCGATAAGAGCTAAAATACTGCTACAAGATGTTAAGACTAGGATATCATTATCGATAGAGAACTGAAGATACAGTGGATAAATATATACAACGACATTACAATAACATCACACACAGTATTTCCAAGATTACACTTTAGTAACACATCGTCGGACCACACTAAGTTGCACATTTTTGCTGACACTAGTACCAAAACGTAAGGAGCAGTTTCATGTTATTGTAAAGGGCAGAGTAATTCAATCATGATGGGAAAGATTTGAGTCCTCTCCTGGAAGAAATTCACACTCCCCAGCTCCAACTGATTGTCGTAATTCACGGGGAGCGCTAATCTGGTCATATTGAATCAGTACTGGAATGTGTAAACATTACATTATAGTCAGACAGTCAAATTGTGTTACATAAAACATTAAAACGTATCATTCATTAGCAGATATGTTTTGATCTTGTTTGGCCATTTTGATCTAATCACGATCTTAACAAGCTTAACACAATTTTGATAAGACTGTGTAAGATATTCAGTCGTATTTCAAGATAATTTATTTCAAGGACGATCAAGACCTGTTCAGTGTATCAAGATCAAACAAGATAACTGTGTTCAAGGACGATCAAGATATGTTAAGTTTGTCCAGATCAAACAAGATCAAATCAGGATCTTCTTTGATCTTAACAAACTTAATTCGTCTTAATTGTTCCTGAACGCAAATAACAAGTCAATCTTGTTTAATTTTGAATTATCTTAACACGTCTTGATCGTCCTTGAAATCAATTATCTTGAAAACCATCTTAAAATCTAACACTGTCTTAACAGAATTGTGTTAAGCCTGTCAAGATAATGATAGATCAAAATGGCAAAACAAGATCAAAACATATCTGCTAGTGATTGTAAATTAAGGAAATAAAAGATTTTTTAAAACAATTACAACTGGAAATACTGTCCTCGTGAAGATAATTGTATTGTTACAATTAGTGTTTTTGTCATGGNAAACATGGAGAAATTCCGAATGCACCGTGTGTATGTTAAATAATTGGTTTCGTTTCCCGATTTCACCTCTCTCAAAAAATTCGTAATGATAACGTACACGAATGTGCAGATATAAGTTTGGAATTTGGAACCTAGTTCAATAACAGTGTAAGTTTAACATCATATTTTCATTATATTTTTTTATCCATTTAACGTAACTACACAACAGTTTATTGTAAATATCAGCTGTACACGTTGATTGCATAATTTGCTATAAATATCGACTTTAACGGAATATTCAACTCATACAGAAACGTACAACTGTTGATTATAATTATATTTACAACTTTCATCACAGTATTTCAAAGTTTTATTTATTATTTCCGTGTAGGAGAGGAAGATAAACAATCGTTATTCAGTTGCATAATTCATATAAATATGGAATGTATGGCAAGCAGTTAGCGACGATTAAATACATCCAGATATAATTATGGAACATATATTCCGTGTATTACAGCAATTCAACTGTATTTTCTCGTGAATATACCGGAACTCGATGTATAATATTACACTAACACATGTCATATTGTATTTATTTATACAAATTATTGTGTTTTAAAATATGTTGACATTTTACTCATAGTTATGGTAGAAAAAGTGGACTATAAATTCTCGCTATTTTGGACAGTCACATAACTTATGATTGTTAATTATTGTATTTTTCAGGTTTTTACCAAATTTGTTCACCGGCTAATTGAAATATAGATCAACACTTGGTTTTTATTTTGAATTGGGCCCACGAACTAGGATATGCTTGCTGAGTCCGACTCAGTACAGTTAAAACACTAGAATCAGCCTGAGTTTCAGACCTCTTTTGGACAACTGGTAGCACCGTTCCTGCTGCAGGCAACACAGTTACAGGACAACGTTTCTTCCTGTTCCAAGACAGAAGACAACATAGTCACTCAAATACTATAACATCGTTCTGTTCCAGGCAACAAAGCTACAACTGGATTAAACAACGTTTCATCAACATGAGTGAAATTCCAACAGATATGCCCGAGAACACCATTTCAACAGTTCCGGACACCAGGGTCCGGACACTAACAGAGAAAGGACAAGAACAGTACTCACAGACATGTGACAAACATTTTCAAGACATAGAATATATATGGACCATTCTTGAAGCCCTGCTCCAAGAAGCAGATAATCCTCCCGCTAACTTAGGGGACCAGTTAAACCTGGGCCAAAAAATTGCACAAGCAAACACCAGGTACCAGAAACAACTCAGGGCCTATAAAGACTTCCTGAAATCCAGCAGGACTGAAGACAACAAACATGAACTGGAAGCCAGTGCAACATCATCAGGCTTCCGGCAACAAAAGATATATGCCGTTTCTCTACAGGAAGCAAGTCAGGCTCTGACGCCTACGAAAACACCAAAGGCACCTAGTAGAAGCTCATCGTCCCACAATAGTAAATACCATTGACAAGGTGGGACGTCTACACGTACAGACGCTTCCAGTCTGTTAAAACGAAAGAAGGCAAAGGCGGAAGCTCTGAAAGCAAGTCAAACTTTTGCAGAGAAACAGGCTACTCTTTCAAAACAGGAAGCCCTGTTAGAAGAATCAACAGCTCGTCAAAAGGCTGAAATGGAGGCAACAACGGCTCGTAAAAAGGCTGAGATGGAGGCAACAACAGCTCGTCGAAAGGCTGAATGGAGGCTACAACGGCTCGTCAAAAGGCTAAAATTGAGGCAACAAAAGCAGAGATAGAAGCAGCAACAGCTCTACAAAAATCAGAGTTGGAAGCAGCAACAGCTCTACAAAAGTCAGAGATGGAAGCATCAGCAGCTCGGAGGAGATTCGAGTTAAAGGCCGACCAAACATTGCTAGAGGCAAGAAAGAAGCTGTCATGGCAGAAACTGAAGCCAAGATCCTGGATGACGATATTAGTGAAACAGGAGTTGATAGTGAAGACCAGCGAAGTCAGTTGCCTATAGATGAAGCAGACCCGCTACAACGGGTTCAACAATATGTTGAAGAACACTCCTTCAATGTTTCAAATGAGGAGGTACAAAATATCCCGTCAGTAGTATATGGGGCCTCCAGACTAACGAAAGTTACGTCAACTCCATCAGTAGTATATGGGGCCCCCAGACCGCCGGAAGTTACGTCAACCACAACAGTAGTATATGGGTCCTCCAGACAGCAGGAAGTTACGTCAACTCCAACAGTAGTAAATGGAGCACCAGAGGAAGCATCTACTCCAGCTTATGCTGGACCACATTATAAATCTCAGTCTGTTACATTTCAGCTAAACAGAGATGCACCAGCATTTGAACCATCACGTCAGCACTTATCACTTGACACACAAATACCAAGTTCACCTGCAGTAAACCTGAACGATGACAGGACTGTGAACCAGACTTCAGATATAACTAGATTCCTTCTCCATAAGGAAATATTGTTATCTGGTCTTACTAATTTCAACGACTGTGCTGAATCCTACTTTGTATGGAAAAATAGCTTGAAGTCAGTTGTCGATGAAGCCAAAGTGTCTGAATCACAACAGTTAAACCTCCTAGTAAAATGGCTGGGAGTTGAGTGTTCAGAACAGGCAGAAAGTATAAGGAGGTCATGTGAGAACCCCATTGAATGTCTCAGATTGCTGTGGGATCGTTTAGATACTAGGTATGGATCCCCTGAAATGGTGGAAGCTTCACTAATGAATAGACTGGGGAACTTTCCAAAATTAACAAACAAGGACAGTGCACGTCTGTATGAGTTATCCGATTTATTGTCGGAAATAGAACACATCCTACAAAATCAAAATTCCAGTCACTTCTTGGATATTTCGATCCGTCATCTGGGATAAGGCCGATTGTCAGTAAGCTCCCTTATGGACTCCAAGAAAAGTGGACAACGAGAGCCGCAAGTTATAAGTCGTCCAAGAATGTACCATTTCCACGATTCACCGAATTCTCCAGATTCATTCCGGAAATGAGCAAAATCAAAAATGATCCCGGATTCTGTTATGCACAAGAACAGCAAACAACTCCAAAGTATTCTGGAAGAAAACCACCCGTGGCAAAAACCCGGATAGCATCTCACAAGACTGATGTCGACATATCTCCAAACAAACCAAGTAAAGACATTGGGGGCACCCTGCCCCAGTGTACAGAGAATGGAGCACCAGACAGGTGCGTCATACACAACACAAGATATTCATTAGAAGAATGTAGAGGATTCAAGTCCAAATCAATTGAGGAGCGGGAAGAAATCCTCAAACAATACAACCTATGTTTTAGATGTTGCGCCTCTACAACCCACAGGAGCAGAGACTGCAAGGCGAAGATTTCCTGCAGAGACTGCGGAAGCAAGCAACACACCACTGCCTTACACATAGTCAGGAAGGCATCTTCAGTTGGCCCGCACATCACGGGGGGGAGACTGTACAACAGAACGGCGGGGAGACAAGTAATGCCAGCAGTACTGACAGAACAGTAAAGTCGTCTTGCACAGAAATCTGTGGAAATAACACATGCAAATCATGTGCCAAGATCATACCTGTCAGAGTACATCATAGGGACAACCCCGACATAACCATTGAAATGTATGCAGTTCTTGATGACCAAAGTAGCAGGTCCCTGGCATCACCAGAGTTTTTCGAATTTTTCAACATTGAATTATACCCTGACCACTTGTTCAGGTCGTATTGCCACCAGTGGCAGAAGAGCCAAAGGTTTTATAGTCCAATCTTTACACGGACATGAAGAGTTAGAACTTCCAGTTTTGGTTGAATGTGATTATATTCCAAGCAGCAGAGACGAAATCCCGTCACCAGATTCTACCGTACACTTTCCACATATGAAAGACATAGCTGGGAGAATATAACAGGAAGATAATGCTTCTCATAGGAAGAGACCTTCCCGAAGTCCATCATTAGATTAAAGATATGGACCACCTGGATCACCTTTCGCCCAGAAATTAAGACTGGGCTGGGTAGTCATCGGGGAAATCTGTCTGGACTATCAGCATGCAACTCCAGACTTATCTAATATGAAGAAAACATTTGTCTTACCATCTGGCCAACCTACGACACTAAGACCATGTGAAAGTAAAATTTGTGTACGGGAACCAGATCCCGCTTGTTTCAATACTGCAATTAAAACAGTAGACATACCAGAATATGATATCATTGCTTAGACAAAAGATGACGACTAACCAGGAATATCGTATGAAGATAAAACATTTATGAAACAAATGAACAATCAGTTTGTTAGAGACTCCACAGGTAGTTGGGTATCTCCGTTGCCTTTTCAGACAACAAGACAACGACTTTCAAACAACAGACAACAAGCTGTTAAAAGAGCGGAATTCCTCGAAAACAGTCTGAGGAGGACCGCTCTCAAAAGAGAACATTTCCTAGAATTTATGTCAACAACAACCATGCGGAAGTTGCTCCTCCATTGCAAGAACAAGAAGAATGTTGGTATTTACCATTGTTTGGAGTATACCATCCCAAGAAACCTCAGCAGATGAGGGGTGTGTTCGACTACTCCGCAAAGTTCGATGGAGTATCCCTAAACAGTATTTTGATGTCTGGTCCAGACCTATCAAACAGCTTACTGGGAGTCCCGATACGTTTCAGGAGTGAGATGGTCGCTGTTATTGCTGATGTTCAGCACATGTTTTACTGCTTCGTGATGAGAGAAGATCACAGAAACTACCTAAGATTCCTGTGGTATGAAGACAATGATATTGATAAGGGATTGATAGAGTACCGAATGAAAGTTCATGTCTTCGGCAACAGCCTATCCCCAGCAGTTGCAACGTTGGGGCTACGCAAGACAGTACAGGCCGCAGAGCCAGAGTACAGCCCAGATGTTACAAATTTTGTGACTTTTATGTTGATGATGGATTTACATCATACCCAACATCAGAAGAGGCCATCAAAGTCGTCAAAGACACACAAGCAGCATTGAAGAAGTACGGAAATCTCCGTTTGCACAAGTTTGCATCTAACAGTGCTGAAGTTATGTCTGCATTTCCAACAATTGATTTAGCTACAAACTTGAAAGATTTAGACCTTGAAGCCAACAATAAACCACTCCAGCGTAGCCTTGGATTAATATGGGATGTCAACACAGACATGTTCCTATTCCAGCTGTCGCTGGACACGAAGCTTATAACAAGACGATGTGTATTATCTACGATAAGCAGCATATATGATCCACTTGGATTCTTAGCTCCAGTGATCATCCAAGGAAGCTGATTCTACGAAAGCTGACTTCAACAACAGTTGATTGGGACGAACCAGTCCCGGATGATATTGCTTCAGAGTGGGAAGCTTGGCGAGACGAACTGCAAGAACAAGAAACATTACGTATACCACGTACTTATGTACCTTACCTCAGCCAAGCAGTAACCAAAGAACTTCATGTCTACTCAGATGCGTCAAAGAAAGCAGTAGCTGCAGTAGTTTTTCTTCGCACAATAGATGAAGATGGTAATCCCAAAATTGGTTTTGTATTGGGAAAGGCTAGAGTTGCTCCGACAAATGGACACACAATTCCTCGTTTGGAACTTTGTGCTGCAGTATTGGCAGTAGAAGTTGCACAGTGTGCATTAGAACAGCTAGACCTGTCCATCGATTGTGTCAAATACTATACAGATTGCAAGGTCGTACTTGGTTACAACTCCAACGACACCAGAAGATTTTATATTTATGTTGGGAATAAAGTAGAAAGAATACGAAAGTTCAGCAGTCCAGAACAATGGAATCATGTGAACACAAGTGAAAACCCTGCTGATGCAGCCACAAGATCACTGCCGGCTAGTGACATTCATAATAGTGAGTGGTTATTAGGACCTAAACGCCTTCTCACTTGTGAACCCAGTCAGAACTCTGGGGTCGTATACCAGCTTGTAGACCCCGACGATGATAGTGAGATTCGTCCTCATGTTTCTGCAGAGATTTCTGTTGCCAAATTGCTCGCAACAGCAGACAACCCCAACATAGGGACTGAGAAATTCAAGCACTTCTCAGACTGGGGTGTCCTAATACATGGAATTGCATTCCTGAAACGTTCGTCCCGTTTACATATGAACGGGAGTTCAAAGCTCGAACCTGGCAACACTTTACTTCAAGAAGCAGAAGACTTCGTTATATCATCAGTACAAAGTGAAGTTTATGAAGAAGAAATAGATTGTATTAGTCACAAGAAACCTATTGGTAAATGAAGTTCAAGTGCCAATCTCAATCCGTAATTGGATGAAAAGGGACTTTTAAGAGTTGGCAGATGTATTGCTAAATCAGACTTTGGTATTAAGGAAAAGATGCCTGTAGTTATACCCGGACGTCGCCACATTGCCACTCTTCTAGTGAGACACTACCACGAGAAGACAAAACATCAAGGTCGTCACCTTACAGATGGTGCACTTCGATCTGCAGGTTGGTGGATAACCGGAATTAGACGGTTGATATCCTCTCTAATTCGTCACTGTGTTACCTGCCGTAAACTATGAGGTAAAGAAGAATGTCAGATTATGGAAGACTTGCCTGCGGATCGTCGTGATCCAGCACCTCCTTTTACGCGGCAAAGTAAACGAAATATGACGTTTCACATTTGTCATTCATTTAAGACGTCACAAAGGAAAAGCCGTCAAATTACTGTTCCGGTTCGAAAATCAAACCTACCCCGTATCCGACTCTTTATTTTTTAAATGCGCGATTGAATTACGCAGCGCAACAGTGTCTATCTACCTTAAGTCTCCCAAACGTTGGGAGACTTACTGTTTTTGTTGTTTTTCTTATTATTAATTCTCCCAAACGAAGTTTGGAGACTTATTGTTTTTGTTGTGTTTCTTATTATTATTTTTTTCTTCTCGTCCCCATGTACGTGTCCGAACCAGATCTCAAAGACCATTACACCTAGAACTTTCAAACTTTTTACGATGTCGGCCCCATATCCCATATATCTTGTTGAGCCTTAAACAAAAATTTTTCCAAAGGGGGTTCATTAAGGGTACTTTTGAGGGGCTCAAAAAGGGGTGGGGTTGCCAATGTTAACCTTATGGGAAAATGATATTTGGGATATTTTTCACCATATTTCTCACTGTATCTCAAAAACTTTTTAATGAAATGCATAGGAAAGCTGTTTGTAATATAAGAAAGGGTTCTACAGCATTGGAAATTTCAAAATAATTTCTGTTGTCTTGGACACCAAAAAAAATGGAAATATTGAGAAAATAGTAGTTCATGCTAATGATTATATTTTGATTACAGCAATAAATATCACCTATGTTATAAGGGGAACCCCTGTCCATTTTTTTTTGGGGGGAGGAGGTCTGAAATTCGGCTTAATGGGCACAAGAGCATTTTGTTGCCATGGAAGCAAAACCAGAAACCTTTTTTTAAATCAGTTTTTCTGATAAAAAGAAGGAATTTTGAGAAATATGTATTACATACCTTATAAGGAGAACCCCTGCCCAAATTGTTTTGGAAAGGGTCTGAAATTGGGTGTAATGGACAAAAGAGCACTGGTTTGCAATGGAAACAGAAGCATATTTTTTGTTGAAAAAATGAGTTTTCTGATAAAAAAAGGAATTATGAAAAATATGTATTACAATGGTTGTAAGGGGAACCCCTACCGAAATTTTTTTGGAAAGGGTCTGAAATTGGTTGAATTGGACAAAAGAGCATTTGGTTGCCATGGAAACAAAACCAGAAACTTTTTTTAATCAGATTTTTTGATAAAAAAGGAATTTTGAGAAATATGTATTACATAGGTTATAAGGGGAACCCCTGCCCAATTTTTTTTTCTTTTTATTTCGAAAGGGTTTCAAATTTGGTGTAATGGACAACAGAGCACTTTGTTGCCATGGAAACAAAACCAAAAACGATTTTTTTTTCTTGAAAAATTCAGTTTTCTGATAAAAAAAGGAATTTTGAGAAATATGTATTACATAGATTATAAGGGGAACCCCTGCCTAAATTTTCTTTTGAAAGAGGTCTAAAATTGGGTTAAATGGACAAAAGAGCATTTATCGGGTAATAAGGGGAACCCCTGCTCATTATTTTGTAACTTAGGTATAAAATTGGTTGCAATGGATAGTTGAGTATTTGGTTGCCATGGAAACAAAGCCAGAAACCTACAATTTTGAGACATTTGTATTTTTATTACAGCCTTATGTATTACTCAGGTAATAAGGGGAACCCCTGCCAATTTTTTTTTGAAACGAGGTGTAAAATTAGTAGTAATTGATAATGGAGCATTTGGTTGCCATAGAAACCAAGCAAGAAACCAAAATTTTGAGAAAACATATTTTCTAATGCTTGTTATGTTTTAGATTTCAGCAATACGTATACCGGTAAACTAATTTATAAGGGGGACCCCTTTCCATTTTTTTTTTCAAGAGGAAGTCTCGTAATGCCCCGAAATCAGATATGGGAGTTCGTCTCGCGCTGTGAACACAGTTTTAACTCGTTGTTTTCCTTTTTTTGCGTTTCTTATTAAGTCTCCCAAACGAAGTTGGAGACTTATTGTTCTTGTTGCGTTTCTTATTATTATTTTTCTTCAATCCTTCTTTATTCCGAACCAGATCTCAGAGACCATAACACCTGAGGGAACATTTGGGGGCTCAAAAAGGGGTTGGGTTGTCCAATGTTAATCCTATGGGAAAATGAAATTTTGAATGTTATGCAACATATTTCTCACTGTATCTCAAAAACTATTAATACTAGCTCAATGAAACTTCATAGGAAAGGTCTGTGCAATGTAAGATGGTATTTCATGGTATTGGAAACTTCAAAATAACAACCGTTGCCATGGAAACCATACCAAAAGATGGAAATTTGGGGAAAAAATAATAGTTTAATCTAATAACAGCAATACGTATTACTTAGATTATAAGGGGAACCTTTGCCCATTTTAAAATTGATTGTAATGGATGGGAAAATTTCAAAATTACTATGGTTGCTCTGGAAACTATACAAAAACATTTAAAATTTGAGAAAATTGTAATTACTGTTGATAATTGTTGTATATTTATTAGGCCATATCAAGTTAATTTGTAGATTCTCATCCACCTGTAACAAAGAATCTGGGGTGAGTGGGAGGGTTTTATTTTATATTTTTTACTGATTTTCACTAGAATTAATAACAATTAAAAAAGATATCTGAATAATTGAAAATAGAATGATAATTGAGCTTAGAAAAAATGGGGCGGGGTGGGAATGAGAATCTATTAATTAATTTGATGTGGCCTTACAGCTATATGTATTTAATAGGTAATAAGGGGAACTCCTACCCAAACTTTATTTTAAAAGTAGGTATAAAATTGGTTGTAAAGTATAATGGTGTATTTGTTAGCCATGGAAACCAAGCTAAAGAACCATAATTTTGAGAAAAACGTGTTTTCTTCTACATGTAATAATTTGATTTCAGCAATATGTATAAACTAATTTGTAAGGGGAACCCCTGCACAAATTTTTTTTTCAAAAGGGGAGTCTCATAATGCCTTGAAATTTGATATGGGAGTTCGTTTGGGAGACTTTTGTGTTTCGCTTGCGAACACAGTTATTACTTGTTATTATACTTCTTTCTTTCTTCTCGTCTAGATGAACTTGTCCGAACCAGATTTAAGAGACTATTTTACCTAGAGCTTTCAAACTTTGTAGGATATTAGACCCTTATATCTAGATGTGGAAAGGAGGGTTTATTAAGGGTACACTTGGGGTTCAAAAAGGGGTGCGGTCCTCCATGTTAACCCTATGGGAAAAATATTTTTTTAATATTTTTCACCATTTTTTCACTGTTTCTTAAAAACTATTAACTATTATTCCATGAAACTTCATAGGAAAGATGTGTTATGCAAGAAACAAAGCCAGAAAGCTATAATTTTGAGAACAATGTGTTTTCTGCTGTGTGTTATGTTTTGATTTCAACTATATGTTTAAAGCCAATTCTAAGGGGAACCCCTGTTCAAATTCTTTTTGAAGGTGGGGGTTATAATGTCCTGGAATCCGATATTAGAGTTCGTTAGATGGACTTGCGAACACAGTTATAACTTGTTAAGTCTCCCAAACGAAGTTTGGGGAGACTTATTGTTTTTGCTGCGCTTCTTATTTTTTTCTTTATTAAGTCTCCCAAAACTTCGTTTTGGAGACTTATTGTTTTTGTTGCGTTTCTTATTATGTCGCCCCAGACGTAGTCGGGACGACATATTGTTCTTTGTCTGTTTCTTTGTTAGTTTTCTTTATTATTCTTTCTTTCTTCCAATGATTTTGTCCGCCCATTTTCTCAAAGATGCCTGGACAGAATTCATTCATACTTGGCAAAAATTAGATCATCATAAGATGATGTGCATGCACCGACAAAAATTTTCAAAATGGCTGCCATTTTCAGGATGGCCGCCAAATTACGTCAAAATTTCAACTTTGTCTGAATTCAATAAAAATTGATTTCCTGGTAGATTTTGATGCTGCGAACAAAATGGAATCATCGAAGTAGCTGCCAGGGGCGACATCCGCTATTTTTTGCAATTTCAAATCTAGTTATTAATCTTCTTTCCCTTTCTTCTCGTCGCAATGAACTTGTCCGCAACAAGTCTCAGAGACTATCAGACCTAGAGCTTTCAAATTTCGTAGGATATTAGCCCCATGTATCTAGATGTGCAATCATTTAAAATATTTGAAATGGGGTCCATTAAGGATACATTTGGGGACTAAAAAGGGGTGGGTCCTCCTATAGTAAGTCTATGGGAAATTGAAATTTTGAATGTTTTCACTGCAACTCAAAAACTATTTATACTAACTGCTTCAAAATTCATAGGAAGGTTGTGTGTGATGTCAGATAAGTTTAACAGCATTACAAATTTGAAAATTACTATGGTTACAATAGAAACCATAACAAAAAAAAAATAGAAATTTTACCCAAATTCTAACCCCTTAGAAATACCGAAACTTCATTCCGTGTATGGCACTCGGTAGATGTCCTTGTACTGGATTTAGCTTCCCATTTCGATTTATTTGGTAAAGAGTACTTCTTCTATTACAACTTTTGAATTATGGCTTTCATTATTATTTGATGTTAATGCTGCTGATGAGAGGTAACTCCTTGAAACACGTGTACATCATAACGAAATTTACTGTTTTATATGCAACTTCGGTATTTTTTGTATTTTGAACCGTTGGGCCGATGCCACTGCTGGTGGACGAGAGGTCCCCGAGGGTATTCACCAGCCCGATAGTCAGACTTCTCTGATATGAAAATTTTACCTTGCGTGTTATAGAAATTTACTGTTTTTATCCAAATTCTAACCCCTTAAAAATACCGAAACTTCATTACGTGTATGGCACTCGGTAGGTGTCCTTGGTACTGGATTTTGGCCTCCCATTTCGATTTATTTGGTAAAGAGTACTTCTTTTATTACTACTTTTGGATTATGGCTTTCCATATTATTTGATTTTAATGCTGCTGATGAGAGGTAACTCATTGAAACACGTGTACAGCATAACGAAATTTACTGTTTTTTTATTTAACTTCGGTATTTTTTGTATTTTGAAGCATTGGATCGATGCCACTGCTGGTGGACCAGAGATCCCAGAGGGTATTCACCAGCCCGATAGTCAGACTTCTCTGATATGAAAATTTTACCTTGCGTGTTATAGAAATTTACTGTTTTTATCCAAAATCTAACCCCTTAAAAATACCGAAACTTCATTCCGTGGATGGCACTCGGTAGATGTCCTTTGTACTGGATTTGGCTTCCCATTTCGATTTATTTGGTAAAGAGTACTTCTTTTATTACAACTTTTGGATTATGGCTTTACATATTATTTGATTTGCTGATCAGAGGTAATTCCTTGAAACACGTGTACAGCATAACGAAATTTACTGTTTTTTTATGCAACTTCGGTATTTTTTGTATATTAAGAAAATAGTATTTATTGTTGATAATTGTTTTTCTATTACAGCTATACGTATTAGTTAGGTTATAAGGGGAACCCCTGCTCAAATTTTTTTTGTAGGAGGGTTTGAAATTATTGTAATGGATAGGAACATTTCAAAATCAAAATAACTATCGTTGCCATGGAAACTAGCCAAAAACCTTATAATTTTTAGAAAATCGTAAATTTCTGTTGAGAATTGTTATTTGTTGTATTTTTGTATTACAGCTATATGTATACATGTAACTTTGGTAATAAGGGGAATCCCTGTCCAATTTTTTTTTTAAACAAGGTATGAAATTGTATGTAAACCTTAATAGTACATTTGGTTGCCATGGAAACCAAGCAAGATACCCATAATTTTAAAAAAACGTGCTTTCTTCTGCATGTAATGATTTTATTTCTGCAATATATATAAACTTATTTATCAGGGGAACCCCTGCTCAATTTTTTTAGGAATTATCGTAATGCCTTGAAATCTGATATGGGAGTTCGTTTGGGAGACTTTTGTGTTTCGCTTGCGAACACAGTTATAACTTGTTTATTATTCTCCTTCTCTTTCCGCATCAAAATTTGTCCACCAATTTTCTCAATGACTAATGGCTTGAACTTGATGAAACTTCACATGATGGTAGAGGGCAATGAGTAGATGTGCCATTTTCTTCGAAAAATTTCAAAATGGTGACCGTTGCAATGGAAACGGAAAAAAAGGTTGGAAAATTCTAAGTGCTCAGAATTAGATGAAAATTGACAGGAATGTTGCCTAGCATGCATAGAATTAATTTTAGGTCTTAAAATTTTCAAAATGGCCGCCGTTGCCATGGTAACGAAAAAGGCGGGAAAATGGTGACCGTTGCCATGAAAACGAAAATGAAATTTTACGGGAATGTTGCCTAGCATGCATAGAATTGATTTTAGGTCTTACAATTTTCAAAATGGCGACCGTTGCCATGGAATCCCCAAAAGGCGGGGAAATTGAAAGTGCTCAAAATTGGATGAAATTTGACAGGAGGGTTGCTTGATATCGGAGTTCGTTTGGGAGACCTGTGTGTTTCGCTCTGCGAATACTGTCATGACTTGTATTATTCTTCCGTTTACCGCCGCGATTTTGTCCACCCCATTTCTCGAACACTAGTGGTCCAATCTTAACCAAACTTCACATGATTATAGAGCCTCATCCCAAGATATGCATTCAAGTCTTGGAATTTTCAAAATGGCCGCCGTTTCCATGAAAGCAGCCAAAAAGGCGGGAAAGTCAAAGTTCTCAGATTTTCGACGAAATTTTAAAGGAAGGTTGCCTAACATGCTTAGAATTGGGTTTCGGTCTTCAAGACTTCAAAATTGTGACCGTTGCGTTGCCATGGAAACGATAAAAAGGAGGGAAAATCCCAAGTGCTCAGAATTGAATGAAATTTGACAGAAAGGTTATTCAAAATCTGTCATCTCATCTAAAACGTTTGAATTCTGATATGGGAGTTCGTTTGGTAGACTTCTTGTGTTTGCATCCAAACACAATAATACTAGTTATGATTTAGCCTTCTTTCTTTATTCTCGTCCGGATGAATTTGTCCGAACCAGATCTCAGAGTTCATTTGACCTAGAACTTTTAAACTTTGTGGGATGTTGACCCCATATATATAGTTGTGCAAGAAACAAAAACTTTTCCAAAGGGGGTTTATTAATTGTACATTTGGGGGCTCAAAAGGGGGTGGGTTCTGCAATACTAACCCTATGGGAAAATGAAATTTTGAATTTTTTTCATCATATTTTTCACTATATCTCAAAAACTATTAGCACTAGCTTCATGAAACATCATATGAAGTTTGTGAGGTATAAAACATCAATTTCTAAAGCATTTAGAATTTAAGAAGAGTTGTTGCCATGGAAACCATACAAAAATATTGAATTTTGAAAAAAGAGCTTTTTGCTTCAAGTTATGTTCTTATTTCAGCAAAATGTACAAACTAATTTAAAAGTGGAACTCCTGCCCAATTTTTTTTTGAAAAGGGGTCTCTAAATGGTCAGAAATCTGAAATGTGAGTTCATTTGGGAGGCTTTTGTGTTTCGCTTGCGAACACAGTTATTACTTGTCTTCTATTAGTCTTTTGGTCAGGTAATGGATGATAGCATTTATAAGAACACTGCCAATAATTTTTAAGTTTGTTGACGATCCCGCATCTTTGTCTCATGTGCATTTACTGCATATCATTTCTTTCCTGAAAAATAATGGAACAACACTTTTATTAAATCCGTTTTAGAATAAACTGAATACATTACATTTCATTTTTAAATATGTTATTTTTCTTCCATGTTAATGTCACTTAAATGGGTATTGACGGTAAATGATTTCTTAACAGCATGGCTCCATTAGGACATTGTTGTTAATTTATTAATATAATATTAATCTATTCAAAGTAATCTAACATATAGTTTAGATTTGCAGTGGAAAATGGGATACATGAAGTGTGTAATTGGTTTTGGCAGGACACAAACTGCAGTGGTCGCTGAAGCTCTCATTGCCCATGCTTTAAACCTCATACCAATAAATCTGATATTTGAAGAAACTCCACCTTCCTTCCTGCATATTGTTGAAGTAAATGTTAAATATAAATGCTTATAGTGACTTAAAAATATTGTTGAAGTAATGTTAAATATAAATAATTATAGTGACTTAAAAATGAAAAATAAGGAAAGCATTGTCCCATTACTTACATGTAGTTTTGCCTTGTGTTTGCAGCGAATTTGTCTGATGTGTATTTAATTACTCCAGAATCGTTCTTTCTTCATTACACTTGTTTTTAAAAACAGAAATGTTCTTATATTAAAACAACGATAATTATCGAAAACATTAAGCAACGGCATTAGATTAATGAAGGAACGAGGGATGTGATAATTACAAAAATCAAATTCATAGACAAGATAAAAGCGGGAACACAGAACACCAAAGACAAAACAAGGACATGAGACAGCCTCCTCATGTCCGAAAAAAGATGTTTGGGAAAAAGACCTTCATTGACTCCTTATCTTAAGACAATCACAACATATAAACATTTCTCAAAACGAACAAATGACTATAACAAATAAACAATTAAAGGATATAGAGTAAATGCACATGAGACAAAGTCTTTACAAATGTATGGTATATAGAAATATATGGAGAGTTTCTCATATGGATGCCCTATCATAATGTCAAATTTTGGGATTTTATTTTTTGTAATTTCAAATTTTTATTCTGACCACCTGATTATCGTGCCCACATCTCATGACTTTATTAAGACAATCTCTCTTACTATTGACTCGATGAGGGCATTGTAGTTCTGTAAATGTTAAATGTTGTGCTTGTTAAGTCTCCACAACGCAGTTGGGAGACTTACTGTTTTTGTTGCTTTTCTTATTATCAAGTCTCCTAAACGAAGTTGGGAGACTTTTTGTTATTGTTGTGTTTCTTTTTATTATTCCGATTTCTTTCTTTCTTCTCGTCCCCATGTTCTTGTCCGAACAAGATCTAAAACACCATTACACCTAAAACTTTCAAACTTTGTACGATGTTGGCCCCAAATATCTGGTGCCTTAAGCAAGAACTTTTTCAAAGAGGGATCATCAAGGACATTTTTGGGGGCTCAAAAAGGGGTAGGGTTACCAATGTTAACCTTATGGGAAAATGAAATTTAGGATATTTTTCACCATATTTCTCATTGTATCTCAAAAACTCTTAATCAAACTACATAGGAAAGGTATTTGTAATGTAAGAAAGGGTTCTACAGCTTTTGAAATTTAAATATAATTTTTGTTGTCATGGAAGCCAAGCAAAACAATGGAAATTTTCAGAAAATAGTAGTTCATGCAAATGATTATATTTTGATTACAGCGATACATATCACATATGTTATAAGGGGAACCCCTGCCCCTTGGTTTGGAAGGAGGTCTGAAATTGGGTTTAATGGACAAAAGAGCATTTGGTTTCCATGGAAACAAAACCAGAAACTTTTTTTTTGAAAAATCAGGTTTTCTGATGAAAAGAAGGAATTTTGAGAATGAAGTATTACATACCTTAAAAGGAGAACCCCTGCCTATTTTTTTTTTTTTGGAAAGGGTCTGAGTTTGGGTGTAATGGATAAAAGAACACTGGTTTGAAATGGAAACAGAAGCATATTTTTACGTTGAAAAAATTAGTTTTCTGATAAAAAAAGGAATTTTGAGAAATATGTATTACTAAGGTTATAAGGGGAACCCCTGCCCAAATTTTCTTTGGAAAGAGGTCTGAAATTAGGTGTAATGGACAAAAGAGCATTAGGTTGCCATGGAAACAATACACGAAACTTTTTTTTTTAAAAAAATAGATTTTCTGATAAAAAAGAAGGAATTTTGACATAGCTTATAAGGGGAACCCCTGCCGAAATTTGTGATTGGAAGTGTCTAAAATGGGTTGTATTGGACAAAAGAACATTTGGTTGCCATGGAAACAAAACCAGAAACCTTTTTTTTTTTTGGAAAAATCAGATTTTCTGATAAAAAAAGGAATTTTGAGAAACATGTATTACAAAGGTTATAACGGGAACCCCTGCCCAATTTTTTTAAAGGGTCTGAAATTTGGTGTAATGTACAACAGAGCACTTGGTTGTCATAGAAACAAAACCAGAAACGAATTTTTGTTAAAAATTTCAGTTTTCTGATAAAAAAGGGAATTTTTAGAAATATGCATTACATAGATTATAAGGGGAACCCTGCCTAAATTTTCTTTGGAAAGAGGTCTGATATTGGGTTGAATGGACAAAAGAACATTACCTGGGTAATAAGGGGAACACCTGTTAATTTTTTTTTTAACTTAAGTATAAAATTGGTTGCAATGGATAGTGGAGCATTCGGTTGCCATGGAAACCAAGCCAGAAACCTATAATTTTGAGAAATTTGTATTTTTTTACAGCCTTGTGTATTACTCAGGTAATAATGGAATCCCTGCCAATATTTTTTTGAAACGAGGTGTAAAATAAGTAGTATTTGATAATGAAGCATTTGGTTGCCATAGAAACCAAGCAAGAAACTAAAATTTTGAGAAAAACATGTTTGCTATGCATGTTATGTTTAGATTTCAGCAATACGAATACCGGTTAACTAATTTATAAGGGGGACCCCTATCCATTTTTTTTCAAGGGGAAGTCTCGTAATGCCCCGAAATCAGTTATGGGAGATCGTTTGGGAGACTTTTGTTTCTCGCGCTGTGAACACAGTTTTAACTCGTTGTTTTTGTTGCGTTTCTTTTTTATTCTTCCAAACGAAGTTGGGAGACTTATTGTTTTTGTTGCGTTTTATTATTATTTTCCTCCAAGCCTTCTTTATTCCGGTCGCAATGAACTTGTCCTAACCAGATCTCAGAGATCATAATACCTAGAACTTTTAAACTTTGTAAGATGATAGCCCCATATATCTAAATGTGCAATCAAGAAAAAATTTCCAGGAGGAGTGAATTGAGGGTATATTTGGGGGGGGGGCTCAAAAAGGAATGGGGTTGTCCAATGTTAACCCTATGGGAAAATGAGATTTTGAATGTTTTGCAACATACCTCTCGCTGTATCTCAAAAACTATTAATACTAGCTCAGTGAAACTTTAGAGATAAGGGATGTGACACGTAAGATGATATTTCCTGGTATTGGAAATTTCAAAATAACAACCGTTGCAATGGAAACCATACCAACAGATACAAATTTTGGGAAAATAGTAGTTTGTTTTGATTTATCGAATATGTAATACTTAAATTATAAGGAGAACCTTTGCCCATTTTTTTTTCTTGGAAGGGGATTTAAAATTGATTGTATGGATGGGGAAATTTCCAAATAACTATGGGAAAATCGTAATTACTGTTGATAATTGTTGTATATTTATTAGGCCCTATCAAGTTAATTTGTAGATTCTCATCCACCTGTAAAAAAAATCTGGGGTGAGTGGGAGGGTTTTATTTTATATTTTTTACTGGTTTTCGCTAAAATTAGTAGGAATTTCAAAAAAAAAATATCTTAATAATTGAAAATAAAAAAAGATAATCGAGCTTAGAAAAGATGGGACGGGTGGGGATGAGAATCTATAAATTGATTTGATGTGGCCTTATAGCTATATGTATTACTTAGGTAATAAGGGGAACCCCCTACCCTGATTTTATTTTGAAACTAGGTATGAAATTGGTTGTAAAGGATAATGGAGCATTTGTTTGCCATGAAAACAAGCCAGAGAACCATAGTTTTGAGAAAAACGTGTTTTCTTCTACATGTAATAATTTGATTTCAGCAATATGTATAAACTAATTTGTAAGGGGAACCCCTGCTCACATTTTTTTTTCAACAGAGGAGTCTCCTAATGCCTTGAAATTTGATATGGGAGTTCGTTCGGGAGACTTTTGTGTTTCGCTTGCGAACACAGTTACTACTTGTTATTATACTTCTTTCTTTCTTCTCGTCCGGATGAACTTGTCCGAACCAGATCTCAGAGACTATTTTACCTAGAGCTTTCAAACTTTGTAGGATATTAGACCCTTATATCTAGATGTGGAAAGGAGGGTTTATTAAGGGTACACATAGGGGTTCAAAGGAGTATGGTCCTCCATGTTAACCCTATGGAAAAAGGATTTTTTGAATATTTTTCACCATTTTTCACTGTATCTTAAACACTTTTAACTATTTTACCATGAAACATCATAGGAAAGATGTGTTATGTAAGAAACCAAGCCAGAAAGCTATAATTTTAAGAAAAATGTGTTTTCTGCTGTGTGTTAAGTTTTGATTTCAAGTATATGTATAAAGTCAATTCTAACGGGAACCCCTGCTCAATTTTTTTTGAAGGGGGAGGGTTATAATGTCCAGTAATCCGATATGAGAGTTCGTTTGGGAGACTTGCGAACACATTTATAACTTGATATTATTCCGCTTTCTTTCTTTATTCTCGTCCGGATGAACTTGTCCAAACCAGATCTCAGAGTACATTTGACCTAGAACTGTCAAACTTTTCAGGATGTTGGCCTCATATATATAGTTGTGCAAGAATGCAAAATTTTTCCAAGGGGGGTTTATTAAGGGTACATTTGGGGGGCTCAAAAGGGGATGGGTTCTGCAATACTAATCCTATGGGAAAATGAAATATGTTTTCATTATATCTCAAAAACTATTAGCACTAGCTTCATTAAACCTCATATGAAGTTTGTGAGGTATAAAACATCAATTTCTAAAGCATTTAGAATTTTAGAAGAGTTGTTGTTGCCATGGATTCAATACAAAAATATTGAATTTTGAGAAAAACGTGCTTTTTGCTTCAAGTTATGTTCTTATTTCAGCAAAATGTACAAACTAATTAATAAGTGGAACCCCTGCCCAATTTTCTTTTGAAAAGGGGTCTCTAAATGCCCGGAAATCTGATATGGGAGTTCGTTTGGGAGACTTTGGTGTTCGCTTGCGAACACAGTTATCACTTGTCTTCAATTACTCTTTTGGTCGGGCAATGGAAAACAGCAGTTGTAATAACACTTTGCCAATAAATTTTAAGTTTGTTGACGATTCCGCATTTGTTGTCTCATGCGCATTTACTGCATATCCTTTCTTTGCTGAAAAATAATAGAACAACACTTTTATTGTTGTTTTTCATCAGTGAGGGGGAAAGGCAAAACGTTTAAGCGGTGTGAAAGAGTTAAGGATCCAAAGAATACAACAAAAAAAAAATAAAGAGTAAAAAGATAATTTAACTGTTTGTTAACCAATAAGAAAAAAGCTTATTTACATATTAATTATGAAAACACATTACATCCGTTTAAGAATAAACTGAATACATTCGATATATTTTTTGAATGTGTTATTTTTCTTCCATGTTAATATCACTTAAATGGGAATTGACGGTAAATGATTTCAAAACAGCATAGCTCCATTAGGACATTGTTGTTAATTCTAAATTAATATAATATTAAGCCATTCAAAGTAATTCATTATATATTTTAGATTGCAGTGGAAAATGGGATACATGCAGTGCGTAATTGGTTTTTTGTCAGGATACAAGTTGCAGTGGTCGCTGAAGCTCTCATTGCCCATGTTTTTTAAACCTAATATAATAACCAAATAAATCTGATATTTGAAGACACTCCACCTTCCTTCCTTCCTGTATATTGTTGAAGTAAATGTTAGCGTGACTTAAGAAATAATTCATGCAAGCTATCCTCTATTGTAGTTTTAACATGGGTAGGCATTATATTCGTGAGTATTTTAGCCCGAGCGGTATTGTAGTTTTAACATGGGTAGGCATTATATTCGTGAGTATTTTAGCCCGAGCGGTAGCGAGGGCTAAAATACCACGAATATAATGCCTACCCATGTTAAAACTACAATAGAGGATAGCTTGCATGAATTATTTATATTCTAATTATGACAAATACGGTAATTTCCCATCGAGGCGTACATATAGTGTGTGACCACATAAGTGGCTGTTCCATTTACTCCCGTGTGACACTTTGGTAAATATTTAGAAATACTGTTCAATTTTGACAGAGGATGCAAAAAATATAAAGCCTTTCTTAATTTAATAACAACAAAAATATAACAGTTAAATATTTGCAACAAAACTGTAAACAATTTGTGATTACGTCTCACATCACACACGTATAAAATCAATCGTCAATGGCTGCGGATGTGCGAGGAGCGGCGGTAAAATCAGATTTGGGAGGTAAGTCTTTATTTATCACATTAATTGTAAATGTTCCACCTGAAATCATAGCATGAGTGAACAAATTCATGTCGGACATAGGATTTCTTGAAACTGTTGTGGATACATTGGCGATCTTGTAGGAGGAGGCCTGAGATGGAGAAGAAACTGACACGTTGGAATTGTCATTTGCTCTGGAAGACGATGACGCCGTAGCAACTCCTTGCAAAGTGGCGGAAATGTTACGCCTTTGAGCATCTGACGGACCTGCAACATAACTGTTAAGAGATTTCACATTTCTATGGCCTGTCACTGACATGACAGTTAAATCATCATACCCGACACGCTTAAGCTCAGTGCCCGCCGTGGCCCTGATGCAGTGGTTGGTATATCTGGTGGACAACCCTGCATCGTTCGAAATTCTTGACATCATTTTGCTCAATTTATTTTTTCCAACGGCTTGGTTGGCATACCAGCAATTTGGCTTTGGATACATGAGAAGGCAAATGTAGATATGACGACAAATTAGGTATAATTAACTAATTAAACCCATGGTTTTATATTGGGTCCGTGTTGTTCATCTTTGTGTGTGAGTGTCTTCATTTTTCTTTTCTGTGTTGTACCCATGTTGTGTCTCTGTTTTTTCTGCCTTTTTTGTTTCTGGTGTTGCCATTGTCCTTGGATTGTTCGCTTTTAGATTGAAGGTTCGGTTCTCACTTACTTTAAGATGTCTCAGTGGTATTATTCCGCAATTTTAGTCTAATACTTTCTCATTTATGTTTCATTCATTAAGACATTTAACAAAATGATTATTTAAAATGAAAAGAAAGTTCAAATGAAATTAAAATTATATTCCTGATCATTTTTTATCATTTTCGTTACAAAAAAAGTGAGCAAAAACACACGAGCTTTAAATCTGTTGCTGGATTTACAGAACACAAAAATCATTCAAGGGAGATAATTTGATAAAATAATTAAACATTGTTATCATTAGCATTTTCCAATTTTTCTCTCTTATTTCAACGGTGGCCCCAAATTTTTATTTTTTATATGTAAACTACAAAATGATAATTTAACACATACAAAGTATGAAAAAATTCTATAATAGATTTTTTCAAACTATCCTCTCATATAATCATTTTCCCTTTATTTCTATGTAAAATCCTGAAAATTTCAATTTCAGATTTTTTGCTTAAATGCACGCGGTGACTCCCAAATTTTTTTGTACATTTTAAACAATATTACAATTATGTTTCTACACAGAAAACTTCACAAAATTCTATAATAGGAAATTAATACCCTGCAGACACATTAACATGCGAATTTCTTTTCAAGAAAAAAAAATGATATAAACTCAACAACAGCAAAAGTATCACACCACTAATATGTATTCCTATGTACCTAAAAATTCAAAAGCAAATATCTCTTCCAATGCTTGTTTAAACCTCCTAAAACTTTTACACGCCGTTCCTCTTATCACGGGAACTAAATTCCAAAAAAGTGCAAAAATATGGAAGTGTATTGATGCCACATGAAGAAAAAAAAATCTCGTAATTATCGATAAGCTTCCTTGCAAAAGTGATTAACTAAGATGAATTTTTAGCCTTTTCTACTCCTAGGCCTGTCTGTAAGCTGTTGTGAAAAAACTGCATTCATAACTAGAGACAGTACTAATTCCGAACAAACCCCCCCCCCCTCCCCTTAGAAAAGCAATTCTTTGACTCTTGTTTTCTCACACATTGAAAAGAAGTCGTTGCTCTTGGTTGCTTGGTTGCTTTTGTTGGTTAAATGGTATTTTTTTTTTTACAAAAATCGACTTGCTTGTTCTTAACAAATCCAGTATAAAATCTACATAACAATGGTCAATATGGTTAAAAAAACCTAAGGATTTAAATTGCAATAAAAATGCGAGTTGTTACTCTGTTTTTAAGTATACTATAAAGCCCTACATTGTATATAGTTTGTCCGTACTCTGGAGACAATAAACCTATGGGTTGCATACATATCAAAATCATCAGTGTTCTTTTTTTATGTCAAAATAGTACAGGTGTGATAAAACAAAACAGAACAACATGAGAGTTTCTTATTTAAACAATATATATTTGACCAAGAAAAGAATCAGTATTTTAAGATTTACATTCTGATGAAAAAATCTTTTAGAGTATGTTTTTATTCCTTGAATAAAATGCGATTATTCAACGTAAACGTAAACACAATATCAAATAACCGAATCTTGACAACACCCCTCACTCATAATACTGGTTACATAAAATACATCATTAATGATAAATTTTAATCAGTTTGAATATAAGATTCGTTTTAAAATACAGTAAGTTATGAATAAAAAACAAAAACACTTACCATACTTTTCCCTACATATTTGAATACTTTTTATAATATATATTTTACGAAAGGAAGTATATTTGAGGAGGAACAGTAATAACACTTAACCATCCTTTCCTATGTTAATATCAGCATGCAAAGTATTTCCACAAAATCATATCCGTTTGTCACAGTTATAAAAAGGAGTTAAAACTTTTTCACAAGATATTTAATTTATGTCAACAAATATCAGTCATATTTTCTCTTCCCGATAAGGCATTAAACAATTAAACACAAATTCAAAAGTCCATATGCGGAATGAGTAAAGCTCATTGGTGAAGGCCTCATAGTGACTGCAAGATGAAGAACATATGCGGAATGAGTAAAGCTCATCTTAACAACGAAGGATGATGCGATTAAAAATGGACTTCATATGGAGTACATGTGGTTCGATTTAAATATTCACACATTCAAAACGGTTTGCTGACAAAAATAATGATTAAACATAGTCAGGAAATTAGTGTTAGTTTTCAGTTTTATGGAAGGATGGTAGCAAAATAAAAATTGAAAGGCATTTCATCTTCAATGTACTCAATCAAATTCATCTTCATAAAAAAAGATTGATTTTTGACTTCATACATTTTAACACAATATTCTGTACACGATGTTCCTATGATTTTCGTCTTTTATTTGTTTTACACTAGTACTTGTCAATAAAATTGCCTACAGTCAGATTTGTATTGCACTGAACACATCTTGTACACTTATACAGTGTACAAACAAGGCGACCGAAAAAAAAAATGAGACCAATTGTATTCCAATATATCGGATATACGCTTCATAGTTTAAAAATTCAACTTTAAACTTTGTAAAATTCTTAAATTCCCATTGTTGCAAGAATATTAGATCTATATAAATTATCGAAAAGGGCATATTATCCTTGTAAAATAAAAGCTAGAGGTATCCAAAAGGATATTACTCCTGAAACAATTCATAAATAATAATAAAATTTAGAGATATTATTTTGAATAATTCCAAGTTTGTCGCTGTTTTTAGACGTTTTATATATATATGAGTCTGAAATCAAAGACTGAAATCAAAGACCAACCGAGTTAAAGTTTCAGGATATGATACCATCGAGAACATCTTTCCACTGAGGAATTTGACCATT
>MJUU01034561.1:0-15295 GCA_002080025.1 Modiolus philippinarum
GTGTGTTTAAATCATTGTTCTGCAAAATGTATTTATATAATATTTTCAATCATTTGCTGTGCACATTCAGATGAAAACTTCAGCGAAGCTGATGAAATTAGAATCTCAGTTGTTCCAAGAACAATTGTGAGGTCGGTCCAATTAATTCAGGCCACCTATATATTGATATGAGGCCTTTGCGTTGAACAAACATGTGTAGGTGATACGAGTTATTGCTACAAAACTTTGAACTTTGATATGAGACATTGCTATTGGATGTATTCAAAAACAGTAATAGATAGTAGATAAAAATGCTGGAGAAAATGTGTGTCCTGTTACGATCTACATTTGTAGGAAAGGAAAGGGTGATTAAACCAACAGTTTGGAACCTATGGACCAAAAACTGATTTTCGACAATCGATTTCCGGTTTTCTTTTGCTTGTCGCTTAATACCATTATAGTAACAATAATGTATTAAATACAAAAAAGTACAGGAAGATGTTTCTTTCAAAATCAGGTCAATATCAAAGTATCATGGACAACAAAAACTTTCGTTTTACGTCAATGTATATTGATAAATGTACATATTAAAGGTATATATATAGTGTCTTAGTTTAATCGGTTAATCTGAAATGAGAGCATTATGGCACAACTTCCGGATAGACCTATCAATTGTTCATCAATCAATTGACATACTAGTTTTAAACAAAATTTTGTAAAATTTAGATATTGCAAGGTTCAATAAAAAAATCGGTTTTCGGGTCAGCACCGAAGTACTGACTACTGGGTTGGTGAATACCCTCATGGACTAATAGTCCATCAGCAGAGGCATCGGCCCAATGGTAATAAATAAGCTGCAAAAAGAAAACGAATCATGCCCCTTATGGTCTATGTGAAATGTTTGAAATGGTAAATCAATATCAAACATTTTCAAAAGGACTATGCCATAGCTTCCCTCAACTTTCATGACAGTGAAATGAAAATATAATAAGAGTCCAAACAAGAAAAGATACATACATTAGTCAAGTTTGACGAGTTAGTATTTCATAAAATCTTTTTTGGAAACACATCTTGAATTTGACGAAAATAGTCATTTGAGTACTAAAATTTAAAACGAAAGGGACGACGTTAATTTCGAAATTATCAATTTCCCAGAGATGGAGAATAACATTCCTAATTCTGCCTATGTTTCAAAGCTGATTCGTTATGCGAGAGCTAGTTACAATATGTCGGAATTTCTTATAAGGCATAGTTATCTCCATGACCACCTTATGAATGAGGGATTCAAAAGTTCGATCCTGGACGATCCTTAAAAAGGTCTGCTCTTTATTTTTCTTAGATATGTTGTACTTGTACATGAGGTAATATCTCATGTGTACACTTCGTTCAATTACTATTATCTAAATTTATGTAAATTCTAAAACCGAAGGATTAACTCCCCCCATCGTAGCTTTTTCCTTAGCTATATTTGATATTACTGATTATTCGGATTTCGTCTGGTTTTATGCATTATACACATTTTTTGAAATTATGGATTTCCTCTGTTTGGGTTCTAGTGCTGCTGATGAGGAATAAATTTCCGAAATGGCAATAAAGCTCGTTAAAATTATTGCAGTTGGAGTTAACATATGTGTTATGGTCTCATGTTCATTTACTCCATATCCTTTCGTAAAATACTTATGTATGAAATCATTATGCTTAACTCCTCAATGGAAGGGATCTTGGTGGAAGCTGTATACTGAGGGTACATAACTTACTTTGTCAGTTGGTAATGGGTCTAGAGCTGGCATGTCAGTTAACTGCTAGTAGTCTCATGTGATTTCATGTTTATGGCCGTATATTTAGTTCTTTCAGTTTCATTTTTCACAATTGACTCAGTCCTGTTGACAACTGAATTTTACTGTTGTTACCTTTGTTTTTTTATTTATCACATTGGCTGTAGGGGGGAGGTTTTGGACCAATAAAACTAGTTTAACCCCGCCGCAGCAGGTTCGCGCCTGTCCTAAATCAGGAAATTTATTAAGCCTTTGTGTGTCTTGTCTTTTTTCAAGTTACTTTACTTTATGTCCATAGGAGTCTAGGATGATGTTTATTTCGCAGAACTTGATTACTCTTTATTCAGGGGCCGACTCCGACCTGCTGTTGGGTGTGGGGTTTTCTCACCGTTCACTGAAGATCTTATGGTGGCTTTGAGTTGTTATTACTCCCCTTTGGGTCGTTGTCTCTTTGACACATTCCCCGTTTCCCTTCTCTCTTCAATAAATCTCAGTACCTTGTAGAAAAATTTGAAGTTTCAGTCCTAACTGTCACTGAGATTCCTTTTTCCTTAATAATGGGATGAACATTGCTTTTGTCTAATAAGTGCTGTTCGGTTGCCACAGGACACTTCCACAATGGAAGGGTATAGTTGCCCGTTACAAGGATTTGACCATTCAAATAACTAAATACCGAAGTTACTGAGAATTTAATTTCTGCATATGCGCATTTCGACAACTTATGTCTCTTCAGTGCAGATAAAATCTAAACGTTTGGAAGACCATAACTCAAAGATATGTAAAAACTGATAGAGATCAAATAACCAATATGATCTAAATGTAAAGCGAAATAGCGAATGGGTACAACGGACCAGATATTCGGTTATCTGATTAATAGATTTCATAATCAATATCTGGAGAAATTGGCCATAATTATTTCACAAACGTCAAATTTTCATATGACCAAACGACCAAAAAGAGACCCTCTTTAAAAATTCTCTAGAAGTTATTTTTGGTCTGATTTTTTATAATTTTAATTCATTAAAAAAGAGCTTGACAACAGCTTTTTTCTGGTAATTTTGATATAATTTTATCTCATTTTCATGGTTTAGATTTTTTTACCTCACAATGTTTTATAGATATAATGTAATTTTTTAAAATGATTTTTTTTTGCCTTTCTTTAAATCATGACAACAAAAAAAAACAACTTCTAAACGTATTTTCAAAATAATCAATGAAACTATTTGTTTAGCCCTGTTTAACAGTGAAAAAATGAAATTGAACAAGAAATAAATTGTAGGGAATATTTTGAACATGGGTCGTTTCTACATGAAATGCACAGGTATTTTTGATGTGGTGAATAATTATGGCCAACTACTAAATGTTCATTCACAGGCATTAATAGGGCTTTTTGATAATATGACTAAATACCGAAGTTACTGTGAATTTAGTTTCTGCATATGCACATTTCGACAACTTATGTCTCTTCAGTACACATAAAATCTAAATGTTTAGAAGACCATCAACTCAAAGATGTTTAAAAAATGATACAGAACAAAAATAACCAATATGATCTAAATGTGAAGCCAAAATCAGCTAAGGACAGAGCTTTGCATGAGGGAGATGCTCCTTAGTTTCCAACAAAATTTACAAAAATTTAGATATTGCAAGGTTCTTTAATAGAATCGGCTTTCGGGTAGGGACCGAATCACTGACTACTGGGTATCAAGTTCAAGATTAACAAATTGGTGTAGATTCTATTTTCAAATTTATATTTAAATGTAATTCAAAACCAACGAAAGACCCAATGAATTTTATTTATCCTTCAAAAGTTTTATAGATTCGAGCTATTTGTTTTTACGAAGAGTTCACTATAAACAAAACTGCTTGAATTCTCATGATTAACTTGCTTGCAATTTAGTAACTCCAATTTAATCTGAAAAAGTACCCCAGACTTTGAGGCAAACACTGCGTAGTTTAACCTTTAGTTTTACTACAAATGTCACAAGGGTCTTCTCAAATGATTGTCTAATAAAGTAAGTGAGAACCGAAGCGTCAATCCAACGAATAATCTAAGGACAACGGCAACATCGGAAAAACAAAGACCAAACACGAGTACGGCACAGAAAAGAAAAATGAAGACAGATTACATTAAATAATAATGTTTAAAGAGAGACAACTCATTCGTATTTGTATAAATATCTGTATAATTTTGAAAAACCATGAATTAACCTCTAACTGAGAACCATCTCAGTTCTGTTAAATACTGCATTTAGTCCTTGTATCCATCTTTGACATCAATTACTTTTATCATACCCTGCCAATTAATTTAGAGAATCATACATATTTTTCTCTTCCATCCGTCCGAACATACGTGCGTACATACGTATATAAATCAAGAATTCAAATTCAGTTTTTCGACGTTCCGATCCATATATTAGTATTCTCTTGTAGCGTTTGTATGATGTTATATTAGGACATTGATCTTGATTATGATAACAGACTACAACCAAGTGTCAAAAATATCGGACAATTTCAGTTTTTTTTCAAATTTTTACCATTTAACCTGAAGGGGATCCAAAAAGGGACCCTCTTTCAAAAATTCTCTAGAAGTTTATTTCTGGTCTGATTTTTATAATTTTAATTCATTAAAAAAGAGCTTGACAACAGTTTTTTTTCTGGTAATTTAGGGCTTTTTGATAATATGACTAAATACTGAAGTTACTGTGAATTTTGTTTCTGCATATCCGCATTTCGACAATCTATGTCTCTTCAGTACACATAAAATCTAAATGTTTGCAAGACCATCAACTCAAAGATGTTTAAAAAATGATAGAGAACAAATAACCAATATGATCTAAATGTAAAGCCAAAATGAGCCCCATGTTAGAGATGTATGCTCTTTATTTTTCTTACATATGGTGTACTTGTACATGAGATAATATCTCATGTGTACACTTTGTTCAATTACTATTATCTAAATTTATGTAAATTCTAAAACCTAAGGATTAACTCCCTCCATCGTAGTTTTGTCCTTTGCTATATTTGATGTTACTGATTATTCTCATTTCGTTTGCTAATGCATTTTAAACATTTTTTTTTTAATTATGGATTTCCTTTGTTTTGGGTTCTAGTGCTGCTAATGAGGAATTAATTTCCGAAATGGCCATACAGCGCATTAAAATTATTGCAGTTGGAGTTAACATATGTGTTATGGTCTCATGTTCATTTACTCCATATCCTTTCGTAAAATATTTAAGGACAGAGCTTTGCATGAGGGAGATACTCCTTAGTTTCAAACAAAATTTACAAATATTTAGATATTGCAAGGTTCTTTAATAGAAATCGGCTTTTGGGTCAGGACCGAGGTACTGACTACTGGGCTGGTGAATACCTTCGGGGACTATCGGTTCACAAGCAGGGGCATCGACCCAGTGGCAACAAATGACTAAATACCGAAGTTACTTTAGTTTCTGCATATGCGCACTTCGACAACTTATGTCTCTTCAGTACGGATAAAATCTAAATGTTTGGACCAGGTCAACTCAAAGATGTTTAAAACGTGATAGAGAACGAATAACCAATATGATCTAAATGTAAAGCCAAAATGACCCAAGGACCGAGCTTTGCATGATGGAGATACTCCTTAGAATCCAACAAAATTTACAAAAATTTAGATATTGCAAGGTTCTAAACAGATTCGGCTTTCGGGTCAGGACCGAAGTACTGACTACTGGGTATCAAGTTCAAGATTAACAAATTGGTGTAGATTGTCAAATTTTCAATTTTTTTCTATCTTTTTTATTTTCAAATGTAAATGTAATTCAAAACCAACAAAAGACCCAATGATTTTTATTTATCCTTCAAAAGTTTTATAGATTCGAGCTATTTGTTTTTACGAAGAGTTCACTGTAAAAATAACTGCTTGAGTTCTCATGATTAACTTGCTTGCAATTTAGTAACTCCAATTTAATCTGAAAAGGTACCCCAGACTTTGAGGCAAACACTGCGTAGTTTAACCTTTTAGTTTTACTACAATAGTGCCTGAATCTCACAAGGGTCTTCTCAAATGATGTTTAATAAAGTAAGTGAGAACCGAAGCGTCAATCCAGCGAATAATCTAAGGACAACGGCAACATCGGAAGAACAAAGACCAAATACGAGTACGGCACAGAATAGAAAAAATGAAGACACACATATATATAAAGATGAACAACGAAAGATTACATTAAATAATAATGTATAAAGAGAGACAACTCATGCGTATCCTTTACAATCCTTCTTTGGATTATTTATCAATAGATATTTGATTTGATTTGATTTGATTTGCGTATTTGTATAAATTTGCTTGCCCAAGAACGAACCAAACTATCTGTATGATTTTGAAAATGTACACCGTTTTCGAATTGCCTGTTTATCGTTGATTCTCGTGAGTCACATGACGAGACTTACAGACCCTTTAGGGAAGGGATATGTTTACTGAAGAAACAATTTAGGCTAGTCCTATGACGGCTATTCGAATAATACATTTCCGTTTTAAATATCAAAATAAGTTACTGTTAATTTAATTTCTGTGTATGCGCATTTCAACAACTTATGTCTTTCAGTTCAGATAAAATCAAATCATTTGGAAA
The DNA here is from genome assembly GCA_002080025.1 of Modiolus philippinarum. Lineage (NCBI taxonomy): Eukaryota > Metazoa > Mollusca > Bivalvia > Mytilida > Modiolidae > Modiolus > Modiolus philippinarum. The sequence goes on from MJUU01034561.1 coordinate 6,368, forward strand.
TCAGTGTAAAATCTGAAAGAGAACAAATCAGCAAAAGAATCTAAATAGAAAAGCAAAAATCCGCTATACAAGAGCTACGTAAGAGGGAGATACTCCTTAGTTTTAAAGAAATTTCTAAGATTTAGATATTGCAAGTTAAACCATTAAATGTGTTATGACATTTTTTGATATGGCTCGCCTAAATTGTTTCTAAAAAGTTATCTCCTTTGACTATCACAATCAATGTTATTACATAAGTGTCAATATACGCTTAATCCATATTTCCATACAAAAATCAAACCCTTTCACCAATGGCCTCACAATATTATCTCAGACAATTACAAAACGAGAGATTAATTACAATTTTCAATAAAAGCTTAATCCACGTTTCTATAAAAAGAGAAACACTATCAATACCTTCCTTGAAATTTTACACGTATTTACAACTAATATTTTTATTAGTGAACATTCAGATTATAAAGCATTCAATAACTCCACAAACATAACATTTGCAAAACAATGGTTCCCTATAGATAAAAATGTAAACGCCTTCAATAACTCCACTAACTTAATGTAAAACTATGCTTCCCAAATAAACAATATATATATATATATAAATGTAATGACAAATGTCAATATAAAACTCTCTTGATAAGGTTTCTTGTTTGTTTCACTCCTCACAGAACTCATATGCATATGTCAATGTTATTTGTATAAGTTGAATCCTTTGAAGAATTGTAAGATTTCGATGTCGATGTTCTACGTGCCCGCAGACTTTGCAATACCAAAACAGTTTAATAAACAATAAAAAAAAAATCTCTACAAATACATGGTATACAACGCTTTTATTATTGTTCTTCATCTTGAAGTCACCATGAGGCCTTCATCAATGAGGTTTGCTCGTTCCTCACGTTAAATCCAAGGCGGTAGTTTATAATAAGTGTGAGGTTGTCCACAAAATGTAGAATACATCTTCTAAAAGGAGTATGTACTAACAAAAGTATTTATAGCTGGACTCATCCGTATGTATAATATTCCATATCTGATGTGTAAAGAGAGACAACTCAAATGTATAAAAAAAACTAAGAACAATCGAAAAACTTTGAACAAGGGAACGATTTCACATATCAGTCCTGGCAAATCGTAGAATCAATTCCTATTAGTATGTCCCAAAAACGAATACTGTGGTCATACATATTAACCCATTCAATCTGTCTGTTATACAGAAGTCCCTCCTATATTTGTCAAATTTTGCGTTTAGGTCTATTTATAAACAACAACACATTATAAGATATAATGCGTTGCTGAATAAGTTCCCCTTTACATTTAACAACTAATTCGTCAAAGTTTGTTCGTACTATATGTATTTAAACAGATAAAGCATTTCGTTCCATCAAAAAGAAAAATAGTAAATAAAAAAAAATAATAAGGATAAAAAATAAAATGAACTTAAAGCTAAAAAAAAACAATTTTATTATCTTTAAAGAGTCTGCTTTTTATATGCTTAAGATGCAAATAAGCATTATACAGAGCAAACGTTCAAAACATAACAATAATCAATTCAGATCCTCTTGTTAATTTGTTCTCTATCAGCTTTAGCATGTTTTTCGGTTAATGGACTTCCAAATGATTTGGATTGATCTGCACTGATGAGACATAAGTTGTTGAAATGCGCATATGCAGAAAATGAATTAACTGTAACTTCGGTATTTTGTATTTGAAAGCACAATATGAAACGAGTTAAAGATACATTAATGCATTAAGGGGAAAAACAAAAATCTTCTTAATTAAAATTTTAATGCCACCCTAAACGGAAAAACTTGACATCACTGTCTGACGTCATTATTTTGCCAACATTGTATACAAACCATCTATCTCACTGACACAAATTTACAAGCCCCTCTTGTTTGCATAGTTTTAGATGCAAAATGCCATATTTCTGTAATTTTTTCGAACTCTTACACGACTGACCATATCCTTACATGAAATCTACTAAAAAAATCATGTTTCTTGTTTCCTGTAATATTTTTATTACATGTGTTACAAAAACGAGATCGCTTATCTGTGATTTGTTAATTTCTCTTTTTTATGAATGAATCACAGTCTCTCACAAGCCTTTCTTTTCTTTAAGTAGCCGACTGGCATATTTTTTTTTCTTTGGTGGAATGTAGGAACTTAAAAAAAAATAATTTTATTTTTTTGATAATTTATGTGAAAGTTACGATCTTGTTCCGTGTGTGCAGTTATTCAGTGACATTTCGATGTTTACTATTATATAATGATTTTATAACTTCCGAATCATATTAAGGAAATGTGTAATTATTACAAAAATAAAGATATTTCCTGTTTTGTGGTTATGAGTAGATATATAAATATTATGTAAATTTGTATGACAACTTCAAAAATCTAAACTATATTGGAGAACTGAAAATAATTCTTAATCTCCAAAAACCAGAAGATATAGATAAAGTAGTTTCTTTTGTTAAATAGTCTTTTGAACTGAGGAGAGGAGACTCTTAATTAATATATACTGCTCTAACGTATATTTTTAATTGAATATGCTATATCAAAATGTTTAACTTGCGCTACTAGTATATGTATTTGTTTCTTATTATGCATATTGTAATTGTATTTGCTATAACCTTAATGGGTTCATGTCTGTGTTTTGCAAATAAAGTTATAAATAAAAATAGCACACCTTCAAAGAAATCACTTTTATTTAAAAAAAAATAGAACCAATGCCGTTGAAAGTGGAACCAGGTTTTGAGAATCATCAGTATTGCATCTTAATATCAAACATTGGCGGATCCAGAGGGTAGGTTCCAGGGGTTGGAACCCCCTTTTTCTGGACAATTATGTATTTTTTAATGAATATCCTGATGTTCTGTAAAGAAATACCCCCAAAAAAATTTCCTTTTATTCCCAATTGGAAACCCCCCCCCCTTTTCTAATTACCTAGATCCGCGCCTGTCATACATTCAAAATTGCAGAAGAGTGATAAGTATTGTAAGGTCAGATGCAAAGGAAGAAATGTATATTTCCGGACTAGATAATGCAAAATTCATAACCATAACATCCGTGTTTATCTCTGTTTCCAGGTAAACATCTATCAAAACGATGAGACAATAACAATTCAAGTTATAAACTTTGTGGTCAGAAAATGTTTTTTGTAGTTACATGACAATGAAACCTAAGGGTAGACATTTAAAGAAAAAAAAATAATGTTCATGACATACCAAAGAATTGAAAATTTTCAATTCTTTCTGATAGCATACATCAGACTTTAACAAATACTTAGGACTTCTAAATATCTAGGGAAGGTAGTATATGCATGGTTTCAAAGTGAAAAGGTCTTATTTATCACGTTTTGGTGGTCTAACTAATGTCCTTATAACTATAAAACAATAAACTTATTTCTATTCTTCTTATTAATTAAAGAACAAAATGTTGACATTTTTATATTGTGACAATAAAGTGAACGTATATGTACTCATAAAAATGGGATGAACTAAGCAGTATCGATTAATGATTTTGTAAATTTTGTTGAAAACTAAGAAGTATCTCCCTCATGCAAAGCTCTGTCCTTAGCTGATTTTGGCTTTATATTTAGATCACATTGGTTATTTGTTCTTTATCAGTTTTTAAACATCTTTGAGTTAATGGTCTTCCAAAAGTTTAGATTTTATCTGCACTGATGAGACATATAAGTTGTCGAAATGCGCATATGCAGAATTTAAATTCACAGTAACTTTGCTATTTAGTCATTTGTTACCACTGGGTCGATGCCACTGCTGGTCGTTGTAAATACTTTGTCTAAATTTTGAAGAACATGATGTGTGAAGAGAGACAACTCACACATAATTAAACAAAGCTTTATCATCAACATTGTACCTAAGAACGATTAGGAATGAAAATGTACAATGATTGTTCCTCCAATAGCAAACAAATATATTAAAAATTTCAGATCATATCAATTATAACAATCCTTTTGTGGAGGGTCATAAAAATTTACCGGTCCCATCCGTCCGTCTGACCTTTAATTCGTATAGACGTTTTTTCCGTATAGATCTTTTTCTCAACCATGTCACATAATATCACATTGATTTATCATAATAAGCTTAACTGGATCCACCTTGCTTCTACCCATCATGATTTTGAAAGCATCTTCCACTATCGTTAAACAGACCCAAAATTTTATTTGGCTGTCAACTAAAAAGGGAAAAGACTGAAAACTTAAAAACCAACTTGATTATTAAGGTCTTTCCCCTTTCCAAGGGAAAGACCTTTCTGTATTTCGTCTGATTATTATTATTATTATTATTATTATTATTCTTTTCTGCCTCATTCCCGGAAAATTGGCTGGACCAATCCTTCTGATATTTTAACACAATAGTCTGGACCATGTCTAGTTGATAAGAAATAGGGGACGGTCAAAAATCTTTTTTCGTTCACGAATTTTCGCCCAAAGTCCGAAAAACCTTGTTATGGGATAAACTCAGAAACCATAAGAGATAGCTGAAGAAATGTATGGCAAAAATGTTTGTTAGGTCATGACGGACCTTCGTTACCTTTGGACCGAAACTCTACGGTGGACCGTTCATGAGTTACGCCCCCGCAAAATTTTGTCACATCTTTGAATACGTTTTTCTCGAAAACGGTAAGAGATAGAAGCCTGGAACCTTTTCCATTCATCTTAGGTGAAATGAGTTACATCTAAAAATACCAAGGTCAAAGGTCATTGGTCACTTTGAACTTTGACCTCAGACCTTGTTATTGGATTAACTCGGAAACCGTAATAGATAGCTGATTAAATGTAATTGAGAAAATGTGTGTCTTGTTGAGATCTACATTTGTTACATTTGGTCCGAAATGCTTGGACCAACCGTTTTGGGTCTATGGACCAAAAACCGATTTTTAATGTCCGAATTTTGGTTTTTTGCCTATAGCTCAAATGCCATTGAAGATACAAACATATATTTAATGCAAAAAATGTTCAGCAAGACATGACCTTCAAAATCAGGTCAAGGTCAAATGTCAAGGTCACAGCCTAAAATCGTATTTCATGTTAAAGAATTAATAAATGTACATATTCATCTTAGTATATTGGTCTTATCTGTGAATCAATAATTAGAACTTTATGACGCAATACAGGGAAAGACCTATCAATTGTTCTTCGAACAATTGACATACTAGTTTTTGTTGCAATTGATGTTAGAATAGTAAGTAATACATGCATATTCAAATAACTAAATACCGAAGTTACTGTAAATTTCCCGGGGTAAATTTAGTTTTTGCATATGGCCATTTCGACAACTTATGTCTTATCAGTGTAGATAAAATCTAAAAACTGGGAAGACAATTAACTCAAAAATGTTTAAACACTGATAGAAAATAAATAACCAATATCATGTAAATGAATAACCAAATAAGCATTGCACAGGGAAAGTGTTTACACCAATAAAACTTAATAAAAGCATCATTTGAAACGACGAAAAACACAAAATAATCATTTAAGAAGTCATCAAAAAGCCTTGTAACAACAAGTCACAAAAAGGAATTTAATGCCACCTAAAATGAAGTCAGATTGACATCTAACAACACAGTCTGATTAACATTATATCAACAATGTATACATTTATGACAACTGTACTAAACCATCAATTGTATTTATTTAATTGCAGAACATAAACCCATTAGGGTTGCAGCAATACATGAAACATGCATACAACAAACATAACAAGTTATTACTGTGTTCGCAAGCGGAATACAAGTCTCCCGAAAGAACTAACAATTCGAGCAGGGGTTCCCCTTATAATTTACTTTATACATATAGCTGAAATCAAAACATAACACACAACGAAAATTCCCATAGACTTACTATAGAATTACCCCATCCCTTTTTGAGCCCCGAAATGTACCCTTAATGAACCCCCCTTGAAATTTTTTTTAAATTATTGCACAACTTAATTTATGGGCTAATATCTTACAAAGTTTGAAAGCTGTAGGTCTAATGGTCTCTGAGATCTTGTGCGGACAAGTTCATTGCGACGAGAAGAAAGGGAAAGAAGATAATAAAAAGAAACGCAACAAAAACAATAAGTTTCCCAACTTCGTTTGGGAGACTTTAGTTAATAAAATACAAATTTAGCATATTAATACAAAGACATCATCGGTCTCCCTTCCTCAGTTCTAATGACTGTTTTATGAAAGCTACCGCCTTACTGCCTTCATATCATCGGGTGTTGAAGGGTTTAAACAATACTTAATTTTGAATAAAGTAGAAAAAGATGTAAAAATATAATAATTTTGATAATGATCAAATACTAGTAGGTTCTTTCTTAAAAGTGTATTATATTTACAAGTGAAAAAGAAATTAATATTCATCTTCAATAGCGTTACATAATTTACATAACTCTTTGATCTCTTGGGAGTTTAACATGTCTACCCTTTTCAGTGAAAAGATCATGATCACTTACTCTAAATTACGTAATTAGTTTTCTTGTTTCTTTATTTGGATGAGATAAATGATAATTTTGATTTTCTATGTTTGTTAAATATTTATATAATTTTTTTTATTGTTTTCATCAAGGTTATATTGTTTCTTTTGCTATGTCAATGGAATCTATTAAAACAAATCAGACGATTTCATATTCTTGTCTAATTTTTAATTACATGTACTAAAAAAACGAGACCTGTTATCGCTGAATTTGCATTACTTTTTCATATTTAAACAAAAATATATTTAAAGCCTATTTATTCTAAAACTGGTCTACTAACATATTTGAATTTTAATGAATATGAGTTATATGGATAAAGAATGTTGGAACTTAATAAGAGGAAGTAATATATATATAAAAAAACAAATACAAGTTTCATTTAATTTTAGATCTCTTTTTATGTGACAGTTACGATCTTGTGCAGAAATTGTACTTTACCTAATAATGATGACATCGATTACATAATTATTAAATACCTTCCTTTCATATTATCCTTATTGTATATAGGAAATATATTTTTATTACATGTACAAAAAAATCCAGTTTTCGTGGTTTTAAGCAGTTTGTGTAAATGAAAATAGCACACCATAAACGAAATCAGTTTACTTTGATCATTTCTTTTAACTGTCTACGACCTTCCAATAGCAATTGCTATTGAGCTGCTACCGGACACTACCGCAATAGAAGGGGAGGTTTGGCGTGCCAAAAACTGGTTTAACCACCTCCATGTCTTTTGAAATGCATGTAATAACGTCAGGACCATTGCGGTCGACAATTGTTCCGGTGGTTTCCGCACGCCTTTGTCTTTTTGCCTCATGAACTTTCGCTCTTGATAATTATTTTCGGTAATTTGGTATCACCCCCATTGTACACAAAGAAACGATCTCGAAATCTCGAATTAATATCACTGATCGTGGAGTCCACTTTGAGACTCCAAGTATTATATTCACCAGTGGTGTATCGTTTTGAGTAAAAACACGTATATAACATTGGAAATTGCCGCAGAATGCAACGATTACGGCGATTTTTTTTTAATTTCGTATTGTGGAAGCCGTGTAATTCTTATTTTCTCTCTCTCTCTCCCAACTTAATTATGCAAATTCCTACAATATTGAAAATATGATGATTAATATATGATGTAAGAGCGCTATATGCTCAGTTTGACAAAATTCCATCTGCTGTGTTATAGGTCAACAGATATATAAATTAAAAACAAACAGCATCGAAAAACATTTTTGGTTTCTGGGTTTCATAGTTTGGACGGGCACCCAGAAAACAAGTCGACTCGTCGGAATTAAACTTTTTGAGTGGTCAAGTCAGGACCATTGCGGTCGACAATTTTGCCCGTGGTTTTCACCTGATTTGTCCTTTTGTCTCATGGACTTCGGCTCTTGACAACTCATTTTGTTATTACACCCATTTAAAAACTGGACTCTTGCAAACAAATATTCAGGCCTAAAAGCTATAACAGCATGCATTTGAAGAAATTGTCCAAGAAAACTATGCGTATGAACTTGAACTACCAACTCTTATCTCAAGTCGGACACAAATGTGCCGGGTATGCATTTGGTTATGTGTTAAATTAATGTTATTACACCCATTTAAAAACTGGACTCTTGCAAACAAATATTCAGGCCTAAATGCTATAACAGCATGCATTTGAAGAAATTGTCCAAGAAAACTATGCGTATGAACTTGAACTACCAACTCTTATCTCAAGTCGGACACAAATATGCCGGGTATGCATTTGGTTATGTGTTAAATTAATGTCTTACTACGTGTGATTAACTTTTTTGATAATCTGTGAATACGTTAAACAATTAAAGTTATATGTCAACTTAGACCATTGCAATTAAAACAGAGTTTTAGTCAGCAAACGATTCCTCCACTAAGGAGACATAAATTGTCAAAATGGTCAGCATTTAAACTGTAGTTCATTTTGCCATCAAAGAAGATTAACTCTGTTCGGTTTTTAAATTCACGATTTCAAGATTTAATTTTTACAATTCTTAAAATTGGGTTTTTTGCTCTTGTGAAGACAAGACTCTAGACGAGCTGTTTAAAAGTTCAATTCCGTCAAGTCCTACATTCATTTTTTTGCTGTCACAATCCGAATCTACTGTGGATTCAAAAATACTAGAAGTCATAATGTTATGTATTTTTACTTTTTTTATTCGAATACGTACTACAACCCGACATTCGGGTTGTAGTACATCACATAAGAACATAACATAAAAAAATTAATATTTACAAAATAAAACAGTTATTTGTCTCCTCTCCTCAGTTCTAATGACTGTTGTAAAAAAGAAACGACTGTTTTAATTTGTTCAGAGTTGACGGATTAAGTATAATAGTCAACTTTTTAACTGATTCCTGGAATTAAAATTTAGCTGAGTTTTCATATAATATTCTAAAAGTTGCTTTCTACAAGATTGATTAATTGCACAATTAA
>MJUU01034561.1:15458-47969 GCA_002080025.1 Modiolus philippinarum
GAAGAATTGTTCCTCATTGTCCAAGACTTTACATGTTTTACATAGTCTTTCCTCTCTGGGTATCTTATAGTATCTACCAGTTTCTATTAACAACTCTAAATTTTGTTATAAGTTTTCTGTTTTCCTTATTGGGATGAGATAAATAATCTGGTTTTTTTTTTCATTATTTATTTTTAGGGTTTTATACAGAAATTTTTTATTTTGTTCATTTAATTTCGCAATTTTATCACTTATCAGGTTTTTATAATATTCAGTTACAGAATTTTGAATTTTAGATTTCAATTTAAGTGTTTGTTTGTATGAATTACATTCAATCAGACAATTTTTATAAAAATTAATTTCCTCTTTACACTTTGTGCATAAGTATACCATGAGTAGGTACCATGATCATGCAACATTTTTGATAAATCAAAAGCTTCTTTAAGAAAGGGGTTTATATTACTATTATTTAATCTTGAAAAATATCTTTAAGACTGGATTTTTATATAATTTTTCAATAGAAAAAGAATCAAGTTCTGCTCTTACAATTAAGTTTGTTGAGCTTTTTTTAATCCCTAAAACATTTTTGATAGTTCAAATGAAGCTTTTCAATAGGCGACTTATCAACAAATGCTAAAGTATCAACATCTCTATGGTTTTTATCAGCACGAGATATAGCTCTAAAAAGTTGTATAAAGTTATCCATAAAACAAATTTCAGCATTGTATGTTAAAATAGGCTAAATTAAACTTAGGAAAAAATTACAAACTGCTTTAACTGGAATATTACCAAATTCTGATATATATACTTTCATGGCAAATAGAGCCTTTTTAGCTTTATTTGTAAGATCCACTATACAAATCATAAGACTACCATTATTCCTACTTTACTGAAAATGTTTAAACCCTTCAGATAATAATGTAAATTCAAAATTTATCCTATGAATCCCTGTGTTAAAACAATAAAATTTCTGAAATGTTAACTTCTTCATAGAATATGAGTTTTTTTTCACATTAAACATGACAATATAAAAAACAGGTGATTTATAATATGGTGCCATTCTATTGAATCGTCCGTTTTTACATTACATAATTTTAACTTTCATTCTTATAGATCCACGTGTTGGCTTCCACAACTGGTGACTTTGAAATAACTGTTCCTACTTATTTCCAGAAAAGTTTTGCTATGCGGTTGTTTTCTGTGAATTCAAAACCACATCCTCGTGCGCCAGATTGAGAATGACTGAAATTCCTTGTTATTAATTTAGCAAAGTTTCCGGGAAACCCAAAGGTGTGCTATTTCCTTAAACCGCTATTCCTGCTAACCCTAAAAATATTTTTGCCGAAGTATGATCTTATATACGGGAAAGACACTATGGACACTTTTAATTGTAACTGGTGGATATGATATGGATTATTTAACTTTAACTATTACACGAAATGGATTATATATATGTATATTAAGTGAGATATAAATAGTATTGATTGTATTTCGTTTCCGGGTAAGAAATCGTACGGTACATTCATAGGTATTTCTTTAGTTCTATGCTATTTTATACCCATAAGAAATAAATATGTAAAACAACAGCTATGATGATTAAATAATATGGAATAATTGTAATATTTTTGTGGATTATAGCAAAATGTAAAATATTTAAAAATTCAAATACATTAAGAAAAAACAAATAGATGACCATTATAATGATATTTTGTGCAATAAAATTTCACGCCTAAACGAAGATAATAAAATATTTTTATACAAATATTTAAAACAAGAACCATCTGAAATGGAATATTATTTGTCCCATCCTAATTTTGAAACGCGTAAATATATAACTAAATTTAGAACTAGTGACCATTCGCTTCAAATTGAAATCGGGAGATATAAAAAAATACCTACAGACCAGAGATTTTGTATAAGCTGTAAACAAAAAACTAAATACCGAGGTTACTGTGAATTTACTTTCTGCATATGCGCATTTCGACAACTTATGTCTCTTCAGTGCAGATAAAATCTAAACGTTTGGAAGACCATAAACTCAAAGATATTTAAAAACTGATAGAGAACAAATAACCAATATGATCTAAATGTAAAACCAAAATAAGCTAAGGACAGATCTATGCGTGAGGGAGATACTCCTTAGTTTTCAACAAAATTTACAAAATTTTAGATATTGTAAGGTTCCAAAAATAATCGGCTTTCGGGTCAGCACCGAAGTACTGACTACTGGGCTGGTGAATACCCTCGGGGACTTACAGTCCACCAGCAGTGGCATCGACCCAGTGGTAACAAATAACTAAATACCGAGGTTACTGTGAATTTACTTTCTGCATATGCGCATTTCGACAACTTATGTCTCTTCAGTGCAGATAAAATCTAAACGTTTGGAAGACCATAAACTCAAAGATATTTAAAAACTGATAGAGAACAAATAACCAATATGATCTAAATGTAAAACCAAAATAAGCTAAGGACAGAGCTATGCGTGAGGGAGATACTCCTTAGTTTTCAACAAAATTTCGAAATTTTAGATATTGATCAAAATTTTAGATATATCAAAAATTAGATGATGAATATCACTTTTTTTCTACATTGTATAAATAATCATCTACGTAACGAACTAGAATTTAATTTAGATTTTGACCTAAAAACTGGATCAGACATAATAAATCTAAAAACAATTCTGAATCCGTCAACACCTTCTAATTTTAAAGCAGTAGCTTCTTTCATAAAGAGGTCATTAGAACTGAGGGGAGAAGGATAAGCTTTACTGTTTTAATACTAAGAAAAACTTTGAAAGTTTGAAATGTTTGAAAAATATGATTTTTGTATGTTTCATGCGATTTGAATTGTGTTCTTTTTGTATTGTATTACTATGACTCTAACGAGTCTTTTGTCTGCAAATAAAGATTATTAATTAATATATCGATCTAGATAGGTATTTTAAGTTTCTTTACGTATTTTTCTACGGTTCGGTAAATTTACTTACATGCTAGAGAAGTATGTTTTTTTCAATAATTACGGAAACATTTTAAGGACTAGATCGAAAAGATCGAAAAGTTATACTCCAGCGGCTCACACCTACCTCAAAAAGGAGAGATTCATGAGTTTGAAAACTATTTGCTATCGTCAAGATTTTTTTTAATTTAACGATAGGTTAGTCGTGCAGATAAATAGAGAGCGCCTATAAGCATTCCTAGAAAACTACTCTATTCATATTTCCATAGCCGAGAAGTAAGATAACATTATCAGGAAGAATCATCAAACTTGATATCTGTGTCTCGAGTTTGTTATAGTCTAATGTTTTTGTATAAATTACTAGCATATTTTTTCAAGAAACGCTGCCGCCTTTCACGTTTTTGTGTATTTAAGATCACTACTTTCTTTTCCCGTCTTCTGATACAGTATTTGAAGTGGTGTCATTCGCAGAGTATTGATCTCTCTTGGGAAAAAAGTCAGTATAAGAATTACCTCAAAAATAAATATAAAATAACAGCATATTCAAGGTCTGAATTCAAAGGTCCTCCCGAATATATGAATGTACTTAGATTGGCTTTCTTATGGGCTTCTTTTACATGCTCTTTGTTGAAGGTCTCATGGTGACTTCAAGATGAAGAACAACAATGAAAGTGTGAACAATGAAAGTGTGAACAACGCTTTGCCTATTTTGTACCATGTATTTATAGGGATTTTGTCCCATGTACATTTACCCCATACCCCTTTATTTGTTTATGTTACCTTCGAGCCTGATGATGTCGTTTAAAGCTGTACATTTTTCGATTAATGTTATTAGTTTAGATATTATTGTTTGTTCCATGTTCAAGTCTTTCAGTCCCTCTCAATGCACATACTCTCTATTATTCAATACAACTCAGTACAAAATATCTAAATCATAGTTGAATGATAGTCCTATTTTAAACAGTGAAATTCTTAAACATTCCTACAAGTTCCCCCATATAGAATATATATCGGAAAAACCACAATATATATATGTGTACATAGAGAAAGATTTATTTCACAAAAAGGGGAATTCTTGTGGGGAACAACAATGTGTCAATGAATATTGCAAACTTGCTTTCAAAAATTTATGAACAGTATTTTTATATCAGTTAACTTAGTCAAAATGAATTAAAATGTTCACATACCATTAAATGAGTAGTATTACGAAGAAAGAGCCTCTTGAATTCACCAGTTTGTGTGAGAAAAATAGATTATTAAGAAAAATGACAGAAACGATTATCCTTATGATTTGCTTCTCAAAGCTGGTGGAAAAAAAGCTGAACAAAAAATAAACTTTATATTTCTAACTATGATTTATGCAAAATTAGTTTTGTTGATATCTACATTGTAGAAAGAGTTTTTTTTTAATTATTTTCGGGCAAATATCCAATACACTTAGCAACTGAGCTTGTGATACATTGCTTAATTTGTTTGAACCATGCATCACCCAAAATTATACATGAACTAATTATATCGTCTTAAATACGCTATCGACAAAATGAATTTTTTAAAAGGTTAATGAATAGTCAAAATCAGCCCTGTAAATTGTGAATTTTCAAATTCGTTAAGCCCCTTTAAAATTGGAACGAATATATTCTTTCAACCCTGAAATTTACGAAATAACATGAGCTACTGTGTACATTTATGTCAAGTTCGTCACAAAGACATCATAAGGGACCGACCATTTAACCTGAAAGGGGATTATGGTTTTTTTTCTGGACAGAAAATTTTTCACGTGTATCAACAAAATATTTTTTTTTCAAAATTAACATTATTTTTTTGGGAAGAAAGCCTCCTTCAGAAAATTTTTTTCATCATTTTGGCAGCCAAAATAATTTTTTCACACAAAATCGGATCCAAAATATTTTTTTAGAAAAAAACCATAGCCCCCCCCCTTCAAGTTAAATGGTCGGTCCCTAAACAGAATGAATACGTTGAAAATGAAAAAAATTAACTATTTTTAGCCTATCTGGGAACGGTTTTTGAAAAAAAAGAAATTTGGCTGCAACTTCCGATACAATGTTTCTGACTGTTATTGTGTTCACACATTCCAATTTCAACTTCGGATTAGGGATATGTTCAGAGGTTGCTGCCAATATTATCTAGAATTACTTTCACGTCAAAATGTAGCTAAAGTGTCATTTTCTAATATAACATTAAAACGAGTATACAATCAAGCCTTTCAATATGTTTAAATAAAATGATTTTGATGTAAATGCATTTGATTATGAAAATGTAATTTTTACAGCTATTTAACAGTAAAATTTTAGGGAGCACTCATTTCATTTTTATGGGGGGAGGGGGGCTAGGAAGGAATTCGGAAAAACAATTTCCAGGGTCAGAAATTTGGTGAAGAAAATTATCAGGGCATGAGGAAGCTGATAGAAATAACCAGGATGACATATATGAAGCAAATTTCTGGCTTGGACTAAAAACAAATGACAAATGACAGAAAAAGTTATCAGGCTCAAAGCTTACCTGAAAAAATATAAAGGATCATCAAATGTTCCTTCCTTACCCCTTCCCCTTTTGATAAAAATTAAATGGTTTCTGTTTAAGTCCTTGTCAGGACAGATTCTCAACATTTGTGAGCCTTTTCATTTGATGCAAAATGGATATTAAGAAGTTATGTTACCATCGGTTAAACAACCTTGTCTGGTAGATCGTTCTGGGGTTATGTTATCACCATCACAGTACTTCGACGTTGACTGACACAATTTTAAATGATATGTGAGCTTGCTATGAGGTATGAACAAAGCTCATTGTTGAAGGCCTCGTGTTCCATTGCTTGGTTTTACATGTGATTGTAAAGGTTTTGTCTCGGGTTTATTTGCTCCATATCCTTTCATTGTTAATTAATACACAGTTATAATTAAGAAAAGAGATAAATTGAAAAACAAATGTCTGTGCCAACTTCTGCTGTAAGGAAGTAGGAATGTCAGCTAAAACGGAATTAGAATGTTAAAAAATACATTTCAGAGACCTAAGTGTATAGGAATGCAAGAATACAAGAACTTTATTTGTCATATATACAAAATTATGTATGTGACAATATAAGACAATAAAATATAAACAAAGAGCAAATGATTATTATGATTCCCCTGCCCTCAGTTCTAATGACTTTTTCAAAAAGGAACCTACATTATTCACAAGCTCTAAGGTGGATGAGTTGAGGATGTACACTAATTTTTCATTTTCATTTAATTAACAAAATTGACATTATTATGTATAGGTAAAATTCAGCAAAATATGTCACAAATTCATGTGCGAACATTTTGATAAAAGACATCAAATTTCAGTTGGAAAAATGTTTTCGCTTGATTTTTCATTTTCTTATAAATGGTGTAAAATTTTATGAAATGGTTAAAATTTTATATAAAATAACTGCTTTTTAAAGGATATAAAAAGAATTTTTGTTTTTCTTGGTTTTACTTGATCAAATTTGAATTATACTTGTCCAGCACTAACCTATGTCCAAGAAAATTTGAACTGACACATATCTATATTTAAAAAGTATAGAATTGAATTTAAAAAGAAAGAAATATAAAAACAAGACAAAGAATGTTTACCCCTATGCAGGCGTCACAAAAATGCTAAGATTGTCAATTTCAAGCAGAGTTTACAAAGTTTTTGTCATGAGCTATGCAGATGACCGCCATTTTGAATTTCTTAGTCAATCAAAACATTTTGGGGAGAAGATTAAGAATATATGAAACATAAATATGATAATTAGCTTATAATAACAAATTACAGAAGTTATTCTAAGAAAAACCGATATTCTGAGAGACAAAACTTTACATGTCTGGAATGTACTTATTTGTTTGCTGCTTTGGGTATGGGATTATTTCTTAATTTTGGCTTTCCATTAAAATCATATTGGTTACTTGCTCTCTTTCAGTTTTTAAACATCTTCAGTTTATGGTCAATAAAATCGTTGTTCCATTGCTTTGTTTTACCATGTCTCATGTACAATTACTCCATACCCCTTCATTACAAATTCCAAATGTTTAGATCTTATCTGCATTTGAAAGACATCAGTTGTCGAAATGGCCATATGCAGAAACTAAATTTACAGTAAGTTCACCAACACTCCCCCCCCCAGACAAAGCCGTGCTAACAAAATGATAACAAATCAAAATCTTCACAATGGTCACCTATAGAAACCGAACCCACATTTTCATCGATTTTTAGTGAATAATGTTTTAAGGTAAAATATATTTGGTAATGAAATACTTAAAAGTTGGGAAATCCATAGAAATGTCCAGTCTGTATTTTCAGAAAATAAGTTTTTAACCTATTTGTCTTTGATATAGATAAATATGGTACAAAGTAACAAATCGTTTGAAATAGTATGGCGTTTGAATTAGATTTCGATATACATCTTTTATGAAAAATGAGATACATTTAGATCGCTGATTTGAAATTTCAGGTTTGATTTAATGTTTATCTATTTTTTAATTCCTTTATTTCGTTTGTTATTCATTACTATGAATTATTTTTCAATATTTATTCATTGTTTTTTTTTTAATTTATTTGTTGACAAATTAATCACTTTTTTATTTAAGGAAATGTCCATCTTGTAATTTTATTGTTTATCTGAAAATTTTCACAGAAAATCAAATAGCCTTTTCAGTATATTGTATAAATGAACAGTGTAATTTTCTGTAAAAAACATCTCTGATGAAACTTACTTTTTTCTTAAAGATGAATTCAGTCATATGATGTATTTTGTCGCATATAAATTACTTTAAATATTGTCTTATTCATTTTAATGTTACTTGAAAGATCTACACCTGTAATTCATGATATACAAGAGTTGCAGTTAGTTCAAAATTGTTTAGCTGTACATTCCTTGGGAAAATTTTAATTTCTTGTTCAATAGTTTGTCAAGATTTTACGTAAAAAATATGTGTGCCAATTCTTTAAAATAAAAACTAATTGACTTCAGAAATATTTCAACGATTAAGATCCGTTTTTCAATGTAGTTGGTTATATATAAATCTTCCCGCTTCTCCTGTTATCCTAGACGTATATTTAGGGTGCCAGTTGAAATAATTTTTTATTCCATAAGAATAAATGTAAAAAAATCTAAAATATCTGAATCTTACAAAAGATATCTATATTTTTATTCTTTTTTTTATTTTTGTTAACAACAAATACAATAATATATTCAAATAGGGATAATGGCAATTTTCCCATTGGCATATGGGAATTTAAATAAGTAAATCTAAATAAAGTCGTGTTCATGCTGCGAGAAGACATTTTTCCTTGTATTCCATATTTTCAATAATGAAAACGAAAACAAAGAATACTTTGCTTGTTCAATAATATTAAGTATTAATCAGTTTAGTTCTACAAATCAATACACATTCGAAAAAAAAAACAGCCAATATTGTGTAAATAATACAATTATAAAAGCAAAAAAAAAAACAAAACAAAAAATTCACATATTTCACATATAATAAAAATAATGATAATAATGATAATAACGAACGACTGAATCCACGACATAGTTTCGATAGTTAAAGTTTCCTTGATGTCCAAGTTTGAAGGTTGGGACATGACTTACACATTTTATCGACCAAATGTGACAACAAGTCCTACAGAGCAATAAGAACTTCCGGTCCCGCTTTATTGTCCTTTTTATTAGTTTGATATAATTTTGTAAAGGCGTTTTGTGTCGTTCCTTTTTTATGCTAAAATACACTTCACCCCAAAGTGTACATCAATAATGTTGAATGAAAATTTCTACACATATCAATGTTTGTCCCTCATTGCTTGCAGTTATTTTTTGTTGTTGTTATAGTTCATTTTGCTGAACTGTATTTTTGCAAGAATATACAGTGGTCATCACCGACATCCACTCACCTGCATTAAAAACTGCACGAGTTTGAAACTGAAACAATGCACATTATTCTCTGTGTTCTCTTATGGCTACTCTGCAACAAGTACGATGTTGTATCAGCTCTTCATGGCCACCTTTCGTCCTGTCAAAACTGAACATTTTCATTGGTTATGCGATATCATGTGGTCTTACTCATTAGTAAACAGTGGTATATATATCATTTCGTTAAAAATATATATATTAAACTGATCTTTGAAAATATACGTAAATGTTCAATTATGTAATACGAATAAAAAGAATTTAATTTCCACGTCGCCAGATTTTTAAGCGACAGAGACGTCTTGCAAATTTGTAAAACTGATTTAAAATTTGACAACAAATATTACCCCCCACACACATTAATCAACCAGATGAATTACCGCCTATGTCATATAGTTAAATTACAAGCAACAAAGTACAGAATTCGCTCTAAATACAGGACTTTCGACCTTTCTGTTATCTTTTATTATAAAAAAAATGTCAAATTTTAAGTTACTTCGATCGGATCACAGAAGCTTTACATTTATTGGTGAATGAAGGATCATAAGTCATTAAATCTATCTTCTAGCAAGCCAAAATGATTTGTTTTTCTTCAATTATAATCGAATTAATATTTTTCACATGCAATGGATGTAATTTACATTGCAAAATAAGTGAGAACCGAACCGTCAATCCAAATCGAATAATCGAAGAAAAATGGCAAAAGTGAAGACACACACACACAGTGATGAACAACACGGACCCATTAAAAAACTATGGATGATTAATTTAATAGCTTTTGCTATCAGTAGATATGTCGGCATTTATTCATTCATTAGGACAGGTATATGGTTCTTCTTATACTTCTGGTTTTGAGTCTTTCGCCTCTAAGGTCTTATATCTAAAACAACCGAATTTGAGTTCTGTACATAGCCAATTCGACAACTCAAGTCTCGCCAAAACTGAAAAAAAAATCAAAATACAAATGAATTTCGACAGCAAAAATTCAGAAATATGTTTAGTAAAGCTAATGACGAATAAATTACATAAATATCCAGCAAACATTGTCACTTATTTGGTTCTAAGAAGCTTTTCATGATATAATGCCCCGCACATTATCATGAAATGGCTTTAGATTTACATTCTTGCATATAGACAAACTTTGAACGAATGAAGCAAATGTAATTCATGAGTAGCTATACTTAATATAATTTATCTTGAAATGTTTTAGGCAACAAAATTTTTAAAATGGCTATTATTCCTTCTAAAGTATATAAAAACCAAGTTAAAAATGTAGCATTTGACCATCTTCTAGATCACTCTATAAATATTGACTCTTGAGACTTTTGCTTGTGTGTATATTTTTACACATTATTGTTATTCAATATTGTTCAGTTGGAAACTTGATATTTGGGTGCCATTTCTAATTTGATTTTCCAACATGTTGCCTAAAAGTACATGTGTATTTTTTTTCATATTATACGCAGTGTTCATCTCACTACAATAATGTACCCTATATATGAGCATGTTTAATTGTCGTATATATATATATAGGCTGATGTCTGTGCTGGTGGACTCTTGATCCCCGAGGGTATTCACCTGCCCAGTAGTCAGTACTTCGGTGTTGCACCGGAAACCGATTTTATTTGGAAACGCGCAATATCAAAATTTTAGAAAATTTTGTTCAAAACCGAGGAGTATCTCCCTCATGCATAGCTTTGTCCTCAACTTATTTATGCTTTTCATTTAGATCTGTTTTTTGTTTTTTATCATATTTTACAAATGATTTGGTTCATGGTCTTTCAAATGTTTTTTATTCGATCTGCACTGAAAAGGCATTATGTAGTTATCGAAATGGCCATAATAAATTTAAACTAACTTCGGTATTATGTTTTTTTCCCCAATTGACCGATGCCTCTGTCGATGGATTGTTTGTCACCAGAGATATTCAACGACTCAGTTGTCAGCACTTCGGTTTTATTTGGAAACTTGCAATGTCAAAATTTTGGAAAATTTTGCTTAAAACTGAGGAATATCTCCCTCATATAGCTCATTTTGGCTTTTCATTTAGATGTTTTAGGGTTATTTGTTCTCTATCAGATTCTACAAAGATTTGGCGTATGGTCTTCTAAATGTTTTGTTTCAATCTGCACTGAACAGCCATTATGTAGTTGTCGAAATTGCCATATGAAGAAACTAAATTTATATTAACGTCGATATTTTGTTATTGATACAGACAAACCACCTTCAAATGTCATTTAAGGTAATGTGTGCGTTCTTTGTCGAGCTTAATGTAATATCCAACTTTTTCGGAATCATGAGAGAGAATAATGTTATTTTAAACTTGAGGTTAAGTTCGTTTCACAGTATATCGTTTTTCTTTTCAGGAGCCGTGAGAATCGACACTCTCTAACCATACTTCTGGCGCTGATATCAGTCTTATTTTAAGTTGCTTGTATTGTCTGAAATGAAGAAAATCAATCTTAAAGACCATATGCAGCGACCTAATTAACAGAAACTTCGGTATTTTGTTATCTTTCAAATAAAACTGTATACTTGATAAAAGACTAGTTTACTAAATATCTTTATTTAATTGCAGAACATAAACCCATTAGGAGTGCAGCAATACATACATACAACTAACAAACATAATTCAATACAAATTTAGCATATTGATATAAAGGCACCATCGGTCTCCCTTCCTCAGTTCTAATGACTGTTTTATAAAAGACACTACTGCCTTCATATCATCGTGTGCAGATGGGTTTAAAACAATACTTATTTTTTATTATTTGGTAAAGTAGAAAAAGATGTAAAAATATCATAATTTTGATAATGATCAAATAGGTTCTTTCTTTAAAGTGTATTATATTTACAAGTGAAAAAGAAATGATATTCATCTTCAATAGTCTTACATAATTTACATAACCTTTGATCTCTTGGGATTTTAATATATCTGCCCTTTTCAATTAAAAGATCATGATCACTTACTCTAAATTTCGTTATTAGTTTTCTTGTTTCTTTATTTGGATGAGATAAATAATAATTTTGATTTTCTTTGTTTGTTAAATATGTATATAATTTTTTTATTGTTTTCATCAAGGTTATCTATTGTTACTTTTCTTTTGCTATGTTGTTATAACAATAAAAATAAAGATTTCTTAACAGTTGTCTTTATTTTTACTTTTACATTCATTGAATAAATTAAGATTTAATTTACTTTCTAAATATCAAACATTCCTATAGTTCATACATCAACAAGAATATTGTAATAAGATTTTAACAGATAGCCTAATAAAGTCAAGTCCGACCTATAAATGACATATAAGCATTGTAAATTAAACAAACATCAAGGCTAAGCTGAAAAACATATTTCACTCGCATGAGATTTCAAGAGTAAACAAACCTTTGTTAAAAATTAGCATAGTACGTACTTTTTCCCTTGACCTTCCATACTTATAGAAAGTAGACCTAGGGGAAGGCAAATAACTCTTAAAAATCACTTGTATGTTTGTTTTAATCATTTTCATAAATATATGGTAAGCTTCTTAGTAACACAGATCATTTTGATTCTCTTTCACATAAATACTTTAAAAGCACCAATGAAGCTGCATGTTTCAAACACCTTGCTGATTTAAAGAGTTATCTCCCTTAACTTAGGCCTACTACCTTAATTAATTTTTTTTCGAAATCTTTTAGTGAACTTTTTTTATCAACTTCGTTTGTGGCAACTGCGGAAAACTAGTATCCTTTTTGGGCCCTGTTAAGGATTCAAATCGATCGTGAGCTAATTCAAATGAGTAATTACAATAAAGGAATAAGATCATAACATAAACCATTTTTTCATATTCATGCAAAAGGTTCTAGCAGTTATTAGAAAATGGATATTTTTTCAGGGAATTATTTTCTTCCGACATAACTTGTAATAGAACAGTTACTTGCATGTCCAGTGTGCTGTATAGTGGTTGGCACGTCCAAAATGTTCAACAACTGGGTAATCGTTTCCATTAATGTTCAACAAAAGGGTGACACAATCTTCATTCCGTCTCTCGCCCAAGTAAATAATGTAAAGCGTTTACAACCAAAACATACAGCACGTGGATACATAATAAAGAGTTACCAAAGAAAAAAAAGTGGGTAATTGTTGACATTTTCGAGAAGAGATATTGGTAGAAAAAACCTCAAGTGCTCAGAACCAAAAAGGAAACTATACATTTTTAAAAATATCTTTTCTTCATACGTGGAATCACAAGGTATCGTCTTAGACAATGTTTAATCTTATAATTGATTTATCGTATTCTAAAATATAACAGAATTTTTTTTTGAAAACATCGGCAAACTAATGCCGTAGCAATATGCAAAAAAAAAAGGAAATTTAATTGCAACACAAACAGAGACATCATGACTATGTCAAAAAAAAAATAAACAAACTAAACGCTACAAAACACAAGCATAAGCATTGTGAAACACAACAAAAACGGGTACTATGGAAAGGTAAGCATGATCTGCTCCACGTCTGGCACCAGTCTTGTTTCCAATGAAAAGTCTGGTATTAATGCTTACTCTGCTTTTGTAAGTTCGGTAATAAACTCTACTATTCTCATTTGCAAAAGAGAAACATTGCAACGATCCGTCAAACCATGGTGACGACCGTAAAAACTTCTAATTTAACAAATGCAACAGTAACTAATGATAACATTGGTGTAAAAGTTTTTGAGACAGTAATTCTTCTCCGTTGTCAAACTCGCTCTACAAATTACAGGCACAACAATATTCAGCAAATGAGTTTTGAAATGTAAATGCCATATACCGGAGATGTTGGAATATTACTGCTAAAAAACGAGAAGTTCACCATTAGCAAGTCAAAATATAATTTCTGTCTCATTTAGGTATATATGATGAAGGTAGTTTTCTTAAATTAAGTATTATGCAATGAAAGTACATCATCCATATTAAGGAAACTGAAATTAAAAAACTCGACAAGTTACTGTCGGAATAAAATTAAAAGGGCTGAGTGAAATTTTCATAAAGAAATAATCTACCTAATTACTAACTGATGTCTTTTCACGTTAAACCATCTTCTTTATTCTATTGTAAATAAGATAATACAGCTTTTCAGAAAATTATGTATCATAGTTGTGATTAGTTATTATACTCCCCTCTTTAGCTGGCGGTATATAGTGATCATGGTGTCCGTTGGTTCTTACGTTCGTTCGTACATCCATCCGTCTGTTCGTTCGTCTGTCCGCCATAAGGTACCTACTTTGTGGCGACAACTCCTCCTAGACCACTTGATGAAATTCACTGAAACTTTCACAGAATGTTTAGTACATATTGCCATTGTGCACCAGCTATTTGAAAATTTGATTAGATTTTTTTTTCAACAGGGGAGCGGGGGTATGATATTAGTGAGCTTTGTTCACATTTTTCTAGTTGAATTTGTTTTATTAAAATTTTGTCTTTGGCAATTGGGTTGTTATAATAGTAAAATTTTGAATTGCCAAAGACAAAATTTTAATAAAACATATTCATAATGTACCAAAATATGAGTCACCCTTAGTAGTCCAAATGGCCATTTCAACAATTTACGTTTTATCGGAAAAGATGAAAACATTTGAAAAAAAATCAAAAACCAAAAGATGTTAAGGGAGTACGAGTGTCAGAAATTTTGTAATTAGAATTAAAATTCTGACCTTTTGTTTTGAAGAGCACTACTTATGGAACAACTAGAGCAAAAAATTTTGAAAATCCATGGAGGAATTTTTTGAGATATAAGACGTCAAAATTTTGGCGGGAAACAGATCTCTCTAGAGTGTTCATTAAATTTGCATAAGATGTTTGTATGTCTTTAAATGTATGAAATCATAATTGGAAGTTGATTAAATTTTAGACACAGTCTATTTTATGTATTTTAAAGTGACTTATGACCAAGAAAATGTGATCCATGTGCAAAAAATTTTAGCACTGTTTGAATGGATAAAACCCGAGGATATAGAATGCTTCTGAAATCGGACGCTCGTACTCCCTTAATAACTTACAGAGAACATAGTACATATGGCATCAATAAAGCCAAAATCAGCATGGCAGGAATACGATAGACTTTAGTTTTATTTCGGTAAAATATTGTATATATTGTAAGATCCCGGTTATCATTAACATAAAACGTAGCTATTGTTGACCAGTCAGATTTGCTAAACAGTAATAATTTTTTAGACCTTGTCATATGTTTTTTGTATATATTACTTTAAATTCATGTCAATTTGCATTGCAAGATAGCAGCTCTTTTATAGTATTCTTGTAAATGCTTATGACAAATTATGTAGTTGTGTAGATTAAATATTATATGAAAATCATATGAAGTCCTAAATAACTTTATCAAATAAAGAATAATAATAGGTAGGAGTGTTGTTGCAGAATGTCTACACTCTTAATTAAACGGTCCTAGAAATGAGTTTGCATTAGATTTGAATTAAGCAAACTTGGTTCATAGCAGGTGCATACTTTAACTTACCCGTTGATTGATTCAATGTTGTATCACTTCGAAATATAATAAATATCATCAATTGTTCTGAAATTTTCCTCCCTAGGTTTACAAAATTAATAAGCTGTGTGTTGAACTTCATTTTTCTTTTCTGTGCCGTGCTCATGTCTTTGTTTCTTTGTTTTTCCGATGTTGCCATTCTCCATGGATTGTTCGTTTTAGAGCGACGGTTCGGTTCTCACTTGCTACTCTGCCATGAAAATTTATATTTATTGTAGGATCTTCCATACTTAACACTCATATGCTTTTATTTCAATATCTTAACTTTAAGTTAAAAAAATATATGTCACTTCATTGACAGATCTTTTCCTAGACAGACAGAGTTATCGAGAGAGAAATAAGGATAATATTTTAAGCCCGGGTTATACATCTTTCTCTATGTTTTCTTCTTTATTTCTACTGCAGGAAGGCATCTCTTTTATGGCCTTCTTGTACATCATTTTGACAAACTCATCAAAGGTTATATTAAGATATAATGAAACAACATCAGTAGATTTCCGAAGGAACAAAGAAGTGGTATTTACAAAATTCGAAGTTCAAAGCTAACTGTCTCAAACTATGTCAAAAAAAGGCCCGGGCATATAACGTGCCGGTGTGTCTTACTGACGGATAATGCATATTTAATCAAAACAGATTTAAACTTATTAAAAATCTAGAACCAGAGCATGTTAATAACTTACAGAGAATAAAGACAGTCTATATAGCTTTTAATAAATCAGCTGGGCACCAAAAGATATCAGTATATACACCATTTCTAACATATATATCTCCATACATATTACAGTATGGAGCTTTCAATCCGAGTGTGCCCAACCTAGTTAATATTTCGGTTTATGGATTTCCAATGTTTTGATTTCAACTACACTGAAGGAACATACATTCACGAAATGTGCATATGCAGAAATTAAATTCACAGTAACTTCGGGATTTTTGAATAACAAAATATCGAAGTTATTGTAAATTCAATTTCTGCATATGGTCTTTTGGACAACTTATGTCTCTTCAGTGCAGATCGAATCAAAATATTTGGATGACCATAAACCATAAATTTGTAACATCTGATAGAGCACAGATAACCATAATCATCTGAATGGAAAGGCTGACAAAAACACCTTAGTTTTGAGGAAAATTTCCTTCTGTACTATTTAGATATTGCAAGTTTCAAGATAAAATCGGTTGCGAAGGGCAAGGCTATGCAAGAGGGAGATACTCCTTAGTTTTAAGCTATTTTCTACAAATTAAGTATTACAAGTTTCCAGATAAAATCGGTTTTCGGGTCAGTACCAATGTACCAATACTTGGTTGGTGAATATCCTCAGGGACTAACAGCCCACCAGCAGAGGCATCGGCTCAGTGGTAATAAATAACAAAATACCAAAGTTATTGTATATTTAATTTCTGCATATGGCCATTTCGACGACTTATGTCTCTCTTCAGTGCAGATCGAATCAAAATATTTGGAAGACCATTAGCCAAAAATTTGTAACATCCGAAAGAGCACAAATAACCAAGATGATATAAATGGAAAGCCAAGGTCAGCAAAGGACAGATTTATGCAAGAGGGGGGTTCTCCTAAGCTTTTAGTAAAATTTTCTTAAATTCAAATATTGCAAGTTTCCAGAAAAAAGGTTTTCGGGTCAGCACTTATGTACCAAATAATGGGTTGGTGAATACCCTCGGAGACTATTAGTCCACCAGCATGCAGAGGCATCGCCCCAGTGGTAATAAAAAATAAAATACCGAAATAAAATGTAAATTTCATTTCTTCATATGGCCATTTCGACAAATTATGTCTCTTAATAGCCTAAATTATCTAAATGGAAAGCAAAAAAAGGACAGCTAAGGACAGAGCTATGTAGGAGAGGGGTTCTCCCTACTTTTAAGTAAAATCTTCTACAATTAGATATAACAAGTTTCCAGATGAAATTGGTTTTCGGGTTAGCACATGAGACAAAGTCTCTACAAATACGTAGGAAACCAAGCAATAATACAACGCTTTTTTGTTGTTCTTCATCTTGTAGTCACTATAAGGCCTTCAACAATGAGCTTAAATTTGCTCATTACTCATAATAAGTTCGTCCTAAGCGGCCACTAGCACCGGTTTGAGAGGAATTAATTGCTTAATGTGAAACAACGCTACATTTACGTCATGTGTATGTTTGTCTTTAATAAAGGATACGGTTCGTCAACAAACATGAAATAAACTGGTAAAGTGTTGTTACAAACTGCTGTTATCCGTTGCCGTACAAAAAAAATCACGACATATTAACAACAGCCAAAAAAAAATAAATAATGAGATGCGGGCACTATAAATAGGTGGTTAGAATATCATTCGGAAACTACAAAAGAAAAAATTCAAAACATTTGAAAGTATGATACTGTATCAAACTTAATTACACCTTATGTAAGTAAGCTGCATTTTTATTGGCTAATAGCTATTGTATTTTTTCGCAAATACCCCTACACCGTGGTATTTGTCCCGGAGTCATTTATGCGCTTTAACGCTTGAGACAATATGTATAATTAAACAGATATATAATGAACATCGGGGTATTTGCCTTTCAGGCTCGGGAAATTTTACTGCCCCGCGACTTGTATTTTTGGCAAATACCCCTCCTTATCATGATATATCTGTTCAAAATATCTCAATGTATGTCGAAAAAGGCCATCCCATGTTACGTGCCGGTTTGCCTTACTGGCGTTCAATGTATTTTTAATCAGAGCAGATTTAAACATCTGAAAAATATGGAAACAGAGCATGTTAGCAAATAAGAGAGAATAAAGACGGTCTATATTGGCTTCAATAAATCAGGTAGGCACCAAAAATACCAGTTTTACTCAATTACTGAAATATGTATCGCCCTACATACTACAGTATGGAGCTTTTGATGCGAGTGTTCCCAACCTATTTAACTGTGAAAGGATATGGTGTATATGCAAATGAGACAAAGACTCTACAAATTCATAGTAAAATCAAGCAATAATACAATGTTGTTCTTTATCTTGAAGTTACCACGAGACCCTCAACAATCAATTTTGTTCATACCTTATTGTAAGTTGGAAACGGCCCCTAACACCGTTTTGAGCGCAATTTATCGCTAAATGTGAAAAAATGGTACATCCATGTTTCTCTTTACCAATAAATGAGGGGTCGTCAGTAAACATTAAATTAACTGTCCTTTTACAAAGGCTGTTATTTCTTGTTGGAAAAAAAATAGGACAATCACAACATATAACCAACCATAGGACACCCATCTAATCAATTGAAAGAAACTTGGATAATAAATTATTGAAAACTAGGTAATATAAACAGTTGGTCGCAATACTGATTGGAAATCACACAAGATAAAATGCCACAATAGTGTATCAAGATAAATGTCGTTCTACTATCTATACAACGACACTGTAGTCTAACGCCATTACAATGCAAGTTCGCGACCCGCTAAATTGTGCATTATAAAAAAATCTTGCGGTCGACTTACAATCATATTTGATAAGGTATTTCAGTTACCTGCTCAAGGTCGGTGGTTCCAAGCGAACGCTCCAGTTTTCTTCACCAATAAAACCGACCGTTATGAAGTAGATGAAATAGTGAAAGTCACGTTAAACCCTAAATTGATTAATCAATCTTTCATTTATGCTGTAACTTAAAAAAACCTAGGTGTCACTTTATATACATATTTTTGCAGACCAGAAAGTTTTACAGACTGTGAAACAATCTTGATAATTTAACCCTATTACATGCTAATATTTTCTTTTTTATTTCCAATGCAAGATTATAAACCTTTTTTAGCATTCTTGTGCATGATTGGACCAATTATAGCAATCTTACTGGTCATAGATAGTATCAAGATTACAAAGAGAAGGCGTTTTATTATATATTTGACTTCTATGTTAAATTGGATAGGCGATCTTGATCATCATCACCCCTATTAAGCTGGGTAACGTTTAGGTACAGGTAATGTTCAAATATCAAAAACCGTACCTTAACATTATCCTGGACCGGGACAAAACGTTATCCAATGTTACTTAAAATCAGATATTTGTTTACATTTTTCTCAACCGGGCTAAACATTTTCCAACCGGACTAAACCAATTATACGCGAACTCTTCTTACGTAAATGTTCGCCGAGAACTCAGCTTAATAGGGGTGATCATTGGCTTAAAAAAATATTCCTTAATCTCATTTCTAAATTTTTCGCGCTATTTTGCTGAACTCGTCGACAATTTTCGCACTATTTCACTGTACGTTTCTAGATCCCCAGAAAGACCTACATACCCTGCATTGTTTGCATTTGGGCGTCTCATCCCGGAATCCCGACTTTATTTTTACTAAATCCCGAAATCTTTAACTGCAAAGGAACTTGAAAACAGATGAAATCCAAATTCCCGTTGCATTTATTTCTCGAATCCCTGGCTTAAATCATAAATCTCAAATTCCCGAACTTGAAAACTTCCGATCGCGGCATCTCTAAAAAGGTTCGGCTCCCCCTCATTTAAATGAAAAGTGGGTGAATATGAAAAATATAGAAAGTGCAGATAATTTGCTCTTAATTAGATGTCGAGACGAATCAGATAGGCGTACCTGTCTTCACACCGGTAACACATGTTAAAGGTTAAACAATTGGATAGGAAAGCAGATGTACCAGATACCGGTATAATTTCCCGCGTTATTGTTCTTAGTTTCACTGTTAATTTGATGTTCGTTTTAGTCTATATAATTGTCGAAAAACCTTTTGGGTTGGGTACTATCAACGATGCA
This sequence comes from Modiolus philippinarum, assembly GCA_002080025.1. NCBI lineage: Eukaryota > Metazoa > Mollusca > Bivalvia > Mytilida > Modiolidae > Modiolus > Modiolus philippinarum. The sequence goes on from MJUU01034561.1 coordinate 35,604, forward strand.
GCTACCTCGAATAATTGAATCGATTCTCTCCCTCTGGCACTGCACCATGACAAATGTATGCGTTATGTCATCGTCGTTCCGTTAATGTGCAGGTTTGTTAAATTGGGGGGGGGGGGGGGGCTTCAAATGAAATAATACTGAAATGTCCTGTGGATGCACATTACCCTGTGAAGTAAGTAAGAACCAAACCGTCAATCCAAAACGAAAACAACAAAGAAACAGAGACCCAACATGAGTACGGCACAGAAAAGAAAAATAAACACACACACACACACACAAACACAGATGCAATACGGACCCAATAAAAAACCATGGGTGAGATCAGGTGCACCGATAAGGTAAGAATTTCCTGCCTCTTATAAGACACCCACTTGTTGAACATGTCAACTCCGGTAGAGGAAACAAGCTTACAAGGAAACAGATATCCCATAGCGGTCCACAAGATGGTGGTGTCGACCGCAAAGCCTCTGGACGGCTGACTTCAAGATTCAATCGATACCCAAGTTGCTTAAATAACGGTAAATTTTGTTATGCTCTACACGTGTTTCAAGTTTTGTTTATAGAATTTGGAAGCTTTTTCCTATAATCTTGCTAATATTTTTGAACTGTCCTGTTTTCCCACTTCATACAGACACCTTTTCCTATTTTCACAAGTACTTTTTGTGTCGATCCTGTTTCCCATCTATTTAAAATAAACGAATTGCGCATTTCTCCAAACTGGAGGACGGCAGTTTTGTGATGCATAATTTCGGACATATTATATAATGATTTTTTGAGGATGTGGAACATCGGGAAATCAATGATGGACGTGTGGGGAAGTCATGAGAATAAAAGAAATATCCATTTAAAACTATTTCTAAAAGCAGCATATGCTACATAAGTAGTATATATGTACCGTTCAGTTCGTATTTGTAGAGGTGCCCGTCGAGGTGCTGTTGAGGTGCTACTGTAGTAATACTATATTAATGCCTTTGTATTTGTCGAGGTGCTGTCGAGGTGCAGTCGAGGTGTTGATGTACTTATAGTATGTCATTGACCTTTGGCCTCGTCACCTGTGTCTCGCCTTTAGCTTTGGTCTCGCCTATTCAAGTCCTAATGTACACTATATTCTATGGCTTCGGATTTGTCGAGGTGCTATTGAATTAATACTATATATCATGGGTTCGTTTTCGTCGAGGTGCTGTCGAATTGCATTCGAGGTGTTGATGTACTTTTAGTATGTCATTGACCTTTGGCCTCGTCACGTGTGTCTCGCATATCCAAGTCCTAATGTACACTATATTTGATTGAGTTTATATTTGTGGAGATGATATTGTTCTTATAGTATATTCTAAGGATTCGATTTGTCGAGGTGCTATTGTTCTAATAGTATATCACATGGGTTCGTATATGTGGAGGTGTTTTTTAATCATATATTTTATTTTCGAATATTATTTTAATATTCTCGTGTTATCTCCCTTTTATCTCTAACCTAAATTGCTATGACAACTTTTATTTTTATTTATTTATTTTTTATTTATATTTTATAGTTTATTCTTTTTCATTATACATTTGTATTTTTTATTATTTTTCATTATTATTATAGTTATTTATAATATCATTTTATTTCTTTTATTATTTTCTATTCAATTATTGGTTTAATTTTCTTTATTTAATTCATTTATATTACTAATTATTTATTTTATTTTTTTTATTATTCATTTAATATTTATCATTTTTAATTTATTTCATTCGTTTTTAAATTAACTTTATAATAATTTTTATTATATATATTTGTTTATTATCATAACCTATATGTATCATATTTATTTATTTAATTTATTTTTTTTCAAATATTTCTTTATTAATCATGTTTATTACTACTTTTATTATTTTTTTTATTTCATTTTTAATTTATTATTATTTTTTATTCTTATTATTCTTTTATATTATTTTATTATTTCATTATTATTTTGATTAATATTTATTATTTACTTTTGTTATTATTTTATTTACTTTTTATTTCATTTTTAATTTATTATTTGTTTTTATTTTTATTTTTTTATTACAATTTATTATTTCCTTATTATTTTCATTATCTATTAGTTACTTTATTGATATTTCTAATTAATATTGTATTTATTGTATCAATTATTTTTATTGTTACTTTTATTTTTTTTTTCATTTCCTTTTTAATTTATTATTTATTATTTTTATTTATTAGCTATTATTATTATTACCAATATTTATAATTATTTATTTTATTTATTATTTTTTATTAATTTTTTTTCTTTCTATTGATTTTTCATGATTATTATATTTATTTATTTTAATGTTATTTTTATTTTTGCTAATATTTAGATATCCCAACAACTTTATGATTTATTTTTCTCAACCTGAACTACCTTACCCCAACTTAAACTAATAACTGTTGTGTATATAACAGTAATTCTTAACTTATTGTTTATAACCATAACCCTTATGCATATAACCCTAATCCTAATGCATATAACAGTAACCATTATGTATATAACAATAACCTAATGTATACAACAGTAACCCTAACCCTAATGTTTATAACATTAACCCTTATGCATAACCCTAACCCTCTTTATATAACTCTAACCCTAACACTTATGTAATAACACTAACCCTTGTGTAAATAACACTAACCCTTACGTATATAACCATAACGCTATTGTATATAACAGTAACCCTAACCCTTATATATAGAACAGTAACCCTAACCTTCACTTCAAACATTAACCCTAACCCTATAACAGTAACATTACCACTGATGTATATAGCAATAGTCATAACCCTAATCTAAATACATGACAGTAACCCTAACCCTGATGTATACAACAGTTACACTTATGTATATAACCCTAACACTTGTGTAATAACAGTATCCCTTCTGTATATAACAGTAACTCTAACCCATATGTACATAACCCTAACCCTTATATATAGAACAGCAACCCTTATGTATATAACCTACCCTAATGTATATGACACTAACCCTTATGTATATAACAGTAAGCATAACTTTAATGTATATAACAGTAAGCTAGCCCTTATGTATAACCCTTACCCTTATCAGATCTGTTACCCTAACTATACTGATGGATACTTCATTGAAAACACATAATGAAACGTCTATGACTATGAACTGACACAAAACATCAATGACATTGATATGAACATAACGTTATCCATAACTATGAACTTAAAACAGCAAAACACAATAATATGAACAACAAATACTTATCAAAAACTCTAAACATCAACATGAAGTGACACAACATATGAAAACAATTTGGCACTGGAGACAAAATGAACTAAATATAAAATTATCAATGATAAAAGATTACTTGAATTGTAACAACTTATGAAAACATACTGATGTGAACAACAAATATAAACAGAAACGTTTATATATCAACATAAAGTAATATAAACTATGAACACAATTGATATTGAATCAATTTGAACAACAAATACAAGAATCGATGTTAAAAGATCAACATTAAATGATACAACATATGAATGTGAACACCAAATACGAATAGAAACATTGAACTATGAACATTAAATGACGCATGATATGTAAACATATGAACATTGATACGAATATTAACACCAAATCATACACCTAATGTTAAGTATGACTATAAAAAACATATAAACATATGAACATTAGCACTGATATGAACAAAAATATAATCAGAAACATTGAAATATCAAAATTAAACGACATTCATATGAACTTTAATGATAAAACTGAAACATAACTTGAAATCTCCAATGAATTGACAAACATTATAACAATATATAGTCATTGATATGAAAAACAAAAGACGAAAGTTAAAATATCAAGATCATATGATACAAAACATTATAGATTAACCACATTCATGAGAACTTGAATATCAGAACGCAACATGTAACATGAGATATGGATATGAACAAAAATACAAGCATTAATGTTAAACCATGAACATGAAATGATACAACATATGAATTTGAACACCAAATACGAACAAAACATGACAACTTAACAATATTAATGTAAGCTGAACAAAGAATGACAATGAATTGATTCAGGACATGTAAACATATGAACATTAACACGAATATGAACATCAAATCATACACCTAACGTTAAGTATAACTATAAAGTGATATAAAACATATGAACATTAACACTGGTATGAACAAAAATATAATCAGAAACATTGAAATATCAAAATTAAACGACATTCATATGAACTTTAATGATAAAACTGAAACATAACTTGAAATCTCCAATGAATTGACAACATATAGTCATTGATATGAATATTTACACAAAAACAAAAGACCCCACCACCACCACCACCATAGAGTAGTGTCCCACCACCACCATCCAGATACCTGAAATATACCACCACCACCACCACCATAGGCTATTATCCCACCACCACCACCACCCAAATACCTGAAAATCCCACCACCACCACCACCCACATACCTGAAAATCACCATTTTTACTTACATAACACCTAGAAATTGCCATTATTCATTACTAGATGCTTTAAATTAACCACCCATTCATCACTTAATGTTGATCTTTAAATATTTATGTTTGTATTTATTGTTCATATTGTCTTCATTATCGATTTGTTTACATATTTTGATGTGATTGTCTCATTCTTTACAACTTTTTAATGGTTTATTTAAGTTTTGTTTCCATCAATGTCAATAAGTTTTCGCGTTTGTTGAATTTATGTTCATATTTAACATTTCATCTTACGTTTTCATGTCAAGTTTGCATTTATCTTCATAATTTCTTGTAATTATGTTCATATTTTACATTCCATATTGTGTTTTTGTGTTAAAGTCTTCATAAACATCAATTTGTTTAATGTTTTGCGTCACCAAATCTTGATATTTAACGTTTTAGTTTGTATTTTCATGTACAAATTTGCATTTCTTTTCATAATTTGTTGTCATAATGTTCATGTTTAATGTGTCATGTTGTGTTTTCATATATAAGTTTAGATTTATTTTCCAACTTTGTTGCATTTATGTTCATATTTAACATATCATATTTAGTTTTCATGTAACAGTTGATATCAATGTCATTATGTTGTCATGTTTTGTTGTAGCTGGTTGTGTTTTCATGCTACAGTTCATATTTGGTTTCATACTTAGTTGTGTCATTAGTCATATTCAATGTAGCTGGTTGTGTTTTCGTGTTCAAGTTTGCATTTGTTGTCATTTATTGTTGTGTTTGTGTTCATACTTAACGTTATAATTCGTATTTTGGTATAAACACCCGTGTCAATGTTTGCATGTTTACATATCTTGTGTCGTTTAATGTTCATAGTTCAACATTTCTACTTGTATTTGGTGTTCACATCGATTTGTTTCCATATGTTGTATCACTTCATGTTCATGTTTAACCATTTATGCTTGTATTTTTCTTCATAGTTCATGTTACATGTTGTGTTTTGATGTTCAAGTTCTCATGAATTTGGTTAATCTATAATGTTTTGTATCATATGATCTTGATATTTTAAGTTTCTTTTGTCTTTTGTTTTTGTGTAAATATTCATATCAATGACTATATGTTGTCAATTCATTGGAGATTTCAAGTTATGTTTCAGTTTTATCATTAAAGTTCATATGAATGTCGTTTAATTTTAATATTTCAATGTTTCTGATTATATTTTTGTTCATATCAGTGCTAATGTTCATATGTTTTTTTATAGTCATACTTAACGTTAGGTGTATGATTTGGTGTTAATATTCGTATCAATGTTCATATGTTTACATATCATGAGTCATTTAAAGTTCATAGTTCAATGTTTCTATTCGTATTTGGTGTTCACAGGGTAACAGATCTGATAAGGGAAAGGGTTATACATAAGGGCTAGCTTACTGTTATATACATTAAAGTTATGCTTACTGTTATATACATAAGGGTTAGTGTCATATACATATGGGTAGGGTTATATACATAAGGGTTGCTGTTCTATATATAAGGGTTAGGGTTATGTACATATGGGTTAGAGTTACTGTTATATACATAAGGGATACTGTTATTACACAAGTGTTAGGTTTCTGTTATATACATAAGTGTAACTGTTGTATACATAAGGGTTAGGGTTACTGTCATGTATTTAGATTAGGGTTATGACTATTGCTATATACATCAGTGGTAATGTTACTGTTATAGGGTTAGGGTTAATGTTTGAAGTGAAGGTTGGGGTTACTGTTCTATATATAAGGGTTAGGGTTACTGTTATATACAATAGCGTTATGGTTATATACGTAAGGGTTAGTGTTATTTACACAAGGGTTAGTGTTATTACATAAGTGTTAGGGTTAGAGTTATATAAAGAGGGTTAGGGTTATGCATAAGGGTTAATGTTATAAACATTAAGGTTAGGGTTACTGTTGTATACATTAGCGTTATTGTTATATACATAATGGTTACTGTTATATGCATTAGGGTTAGGGTTATATACATAAGGGCTATGGTTATAAACAATAAGTTAAGAATGACTGTTATATACACAACAGTTAGTGTCATATACATTAGGGTAGGGTTATATACATAAGTGTTGCTGTTCTATATATAAGAGTTAGGGTTATGTACATATGGGTTAGAGTTACTGTTATATACATGAGGGATATTGTTATTACACAAGTGTAAGGGGTTACTGTTATATACATAAGTGTAACTGTTGTATACATAAGGGTTAGGGTTACTGTCATGTATTTAGATTAGGGTTATGACTATTGGGGATGATGCCATTATTAACGTTAGTGTTTGTTTGAAAGCTTTAGGTTAGGTTATCATTAATTAATAAATAAAATGATTTTCAAGGGTAAGATCAGTATTATGTAAATCTTTTAGGTTAGGATTACATATATATTAATGATTAGTGATAAGTTATGGTTCAGATTAGGGTTTTTATTAGGTTAAGTTGGGGTAAGGTAGTTCAGGTTGAGAAAAATAAATCATAAAGTTGTTGGGATATCTAAATATTAGCAAAAATAAAAATAACATTAAAATAAATAAATATAATAATCATGAAAAATCAATAGAAAGAAAAAAAAAATTAATAAAAAATAATAAATAAAATAAATAAATATAAATATTGGTAATAATAATAATAGTTAATAAATAAAAATAATAAATAATAAATTAAAAAGGAAATGAAAAATAAAATAAAGGTAACAATAAAAATAATTAATACAATAAATAAAATATTAATTAAAAGTATCAATAAAGTAACTAATAGATAATGAAAATAATAATGAAATAATAAATTATAATAAAAAATAATAAAAATAAAAACAAATAATATATTGAAAATGAAATAAAAAGTAAATAAAAAAATAATAAAAATAAATAATGAATATTGTTCAAAATAATAATGAAATAATAAAATAATATAAAAGAATAATAAGAATAAAAAATAATAATAAATTAAAAATGAAATAAAAAAATGATAAAAGTAGTTATAAACATAATTAATAAAGAAATATTTGAAAAAAAAATTATAAATAAAATAAATAAATCTGATACATATAGGTTATGATAATAAATAAATATATAATACAAATAATTATTAAGTTAATTTAAAAACGAATGAAATAAATTAAAAATGATGAATATTAAATAAATAAAAAATAATAATAAATAAAATAAATAATTAATTAATAATATAAATGAATTAAATAAAGAAAATTAAACCAATAATTGAATAGAAAATAATAAAAGAAATAAAATGATATTACAAATAAATGTAATAATAATGAAAAATAATAAAAAATACAAATGTATAATGAAAAAGAATAAACTATAAAATATAAATAAAAAATAAATAAATAAAAATAAAAGTTGTCATAGCAACTTAGGTTAGAGATAAAAGGGAGATAACACGAGAATATTAAAATAATATTCGAAAATAAAATATATTATTAAAAAACACCTCGACATATACGAACCCATGTGATATACTATTAGAACAATAGCACCTCGACAAATTCGAATCCTTAGAATATACTATTAGAACAATATCATATCCACAAATATAAACCCAATCAAATATAGTGTACATTAGGACTTGGATAGGCGAGACTAAGGCTAAATGCGAGACACACGTGACGAGGCCAAAGGTCAATGACTTACTAAAAGTACATCAACACCTCGAATGCAATTCGACAGCATCTCGACGAAAACGAACCCATGATATATAGTATTAATTCAATAGCATCTCCACAAATCCGAAGCCATAGAATATAGTGTACATTAGGACTTGAATAGGCGAGACTAAGGCTAAAGGCGAGACACACGTGACGAGGCCAAAGGTCAATGACATACTAAAAGTACATCAACACCTCGACTGCACCTCGACAGCACCTCGACAAATACAAAGGCATTAATATAATATTACTACAGTAGCACCTCAACAGCACCTCGACGGGCACCTCGACAAATACGAACTGAACGGTACATATATACTACTTACATAGTCTTCAGTTTTCGTCACAACGCATTTTTTTTTTTCATACGTATGAAAAAGAAAGGAAATGGGATAAATGTCAAGGAGACAACATATCATCTCCAGGTTAAAACGACCCAAAATAAAGCATCTAGGGTCACCTTACGGTCTTCAACACAGTGAGGAACCTCATACAATATTGCAAGCCCAAAATGCCCCCCTCCAAAAGAAGTAAAATAAAAGTGAATAAATCAATGGAAACAAACCCCATCCAATTACCCGAATATCAAGAAATTAAAATTCTATAAGAAAACAAGGACAAGCCAATCAGTGACCAACATATCCCTGACTTGTTCATTTTACAGTTTCTTCGATACTGTAGAGCATGTATTTTGTACAGTGATTTTAAACAGAGCAAAACACTGTCCCAAAAGCTGCTTAGTCAGGGATTTGTTCAGCCTATGTTAATTTCATCCGTCAAGAAATTCTATGGCCATCACCACAACATCATTGAAAGGTATGACGTGTCAGTGTCCCAAATGAAAGCGGACGTATTCAGCTAGATTCAGGTCTTCCCGGATTTTACTATACCAATTTTGACTTTTTTGACTCACTTACAGTGTGACGGGTGCTGTTAACAAAGCAGGACATGAATACCCTTCCGGAGCACCTGATGTCACTATCAGTTTCATGGGATTTCACACTGTATGTGCCTTGGTTTTGAATGTTGGGTTTTTATTTCTGATGCTTGTTTAGGGTATATTGCGATATGGGATTTACGATTTTTCACAATGGAATATGGGATATTTGAGACAAAAACTGACTGAGATATTGATATTTTGACCATGGGATATGGGATATTTAAATAAATATTGGAATATCTTCAATTTTCAAAGGGATATTTTAGCCCAGACTTACTGGGATATTGGATATTAGGACCCACCCTAAACAAGTCTCATTTCTGTGCTTTGTAGCTTACTAACGTCATTGTTTTCTGTGTTCTCGTTTTTGCCATGTCTAAAAATTGGATTTCGAATTTTGTAAATACTATTCCTTTGTTTCTTCGGTATTCTACTTCCGTTTGTGACAGGCGCAAACATTGCGTTGGGGATAAACTCAAGATCATTTCTTGAATCCATACCCTCCATCTATGTGTGGTGAATGAATAAAAAAATAGGTACACAAAAAGACTCACAGTAAAATTCAAACTAGAAAAAAGTCCAACTTTTCAAGACCAATACCTTTACAATGAAGTACATCAAACATGAAGACAATACACACGGGTACTGTCCTGACAAATGCTCACAGTTACTGACAGTTAGCTAAGGACATAATTTCAGTTGACTATGATATCAAGCCTACTAACATATGAAACTTCATATGTTAAGCCTACTAACATATGAAACATATGAACGGTGCTAGGGGCTGTCTTGAACTTACTATGAGGTATGGGCAAAGCTCATTAATTTTTATTGTTCTAAATGTATATATGATTCATTGTTTATAATTGTTTGTGTTTTGTATATGTATGCTGTCAACGCGCAAGGGTAAAAATAGTATTAATAAACAACATATTGTTGAAGGCCTCATGGTGACTTCAAGGTGAAGAACAACAATAAAAGCGTTGTTCCATTGCTTTTTACCATGTATTTGTAAAGACTTTGTCTCATGTGCATTTACTCCATATCCCTTCATTGATTATTCAACTGAAATACTTCTAAATAGATTTCGTAAACCAACATCATCAATTATGAAAGAACATGATAGTGTGCCATGCTAAATACTACAAATAGTAAAAATTGTTTTAATTCAGTTACGGTGTATAAAGATTGAAAAACTGATTAATATTTCTGCCAATAAAACCTAGAAGTTAAGATTTAACAACACTTCTGTGTGNATATATATATATATCCTCTATGAATAAGTTTGTTCAACGGATCATTCAGTTTTTTTATTTAATGCCTTTGTAAATGATATTTCCATAGAAGTTTGGATGTGTCCTGTTGTATAAGAGCCCTGCATGTAGACACCAAATGTTTTTAATAAATCAATGTATTTATAATAATATAATTTAGAAAATGTTTTATCAATTTATGGTATCTAAACCCAGTTTTCCAGTTAGAGATTTCGGTCGTTGAAGTCGGAAACATCACTACATACTCGTGCATATCGAACAACTTGTGAAATGTAGACACCGTAAGAAGGGGCTCACGGAACATCACCGTCGAGATGGGGAAAATTAACTTTATATAGGGAAAGAGAAATCATCCTTTTATCATAAACTTTAGTGATTAAATTTAATGGTTTATTGATATATCAAGATCAAGAAAAGAAGTATGATCGCTGCTGCCATTGGATTTTTTTAAAGTGAGTATGTTTATAAAAGGGATATCAGGAGTTTGATCGCTGTTGCTATTTGGTTTCTTTAAAGTGAGTATGTTTAGAAAAGGGATACCAAGTAGAGTCACACAAGTCATTCGGCTGATCGGGCGAATGGTCAGTTAATTTTGTTTGATATTATACAACGATATTAGAGTCGGCTACGGGTCAGTCGAGAGTATATTTTCTTTTTTTTCTTGAAATATTCCGTTAAAAGGGATTTCAATTAAGTCGTCATCTTACAAATTGGGATTGTCTACCAGTGTGCTTATATTATGCCAGCGTACACTGTCATAATTAAAGCATATTATTCAATATACAGTCAGACAACTAAAAAGCAATGATGTACCCAACTAAAATTTTTATTACAAAGTTTGCAAATATCAATTAGAAAAAGGTATTTGTTGGGAAAAATCGTTTATTTATGTGTCTGATTTTGAAAAAGGTATTTGTTGGGAAAAATCGTTTATTTATGTGTCTGATTCTACAGGGTCCATACACTTTTGTTAACCTTAAAATTTAGTTCTATTTAAAGAATTCTAACATATATATTTACACCAATATTGTCATAAATCAGTTTTAAAAATATCTTTTGGATAAGATGAATTCATAGGCTCTGTGGTTTCATTAGTTCTTGTTTTATTTTGGATTCCATAAAGTATATAATTATTGCAAAGAAATGCAAGTTTCTTTCAGTAAAATTGTAGTTTGCAAGGATTTCTTTCGCTTTCGCACATTTCAAGTAGTTTCAGTGCCTCTATTTTCCAAACCTGCACTAGTCATAATTTAATCTATTTGCTCTTGCATTATACATGTTTTATGCATTTTTTTAAACAACTTGCTCTTGCATTATACATGTTTTATGCATTTTTTTAAACAACTTTTTCTTTGCAAAGTGTAGTTATTACATTACAAAAACAGGCAAACAGCAAACACCTACAATGGCCAGGAACTACAATCACATGCCACAATTTACAAGCAAACTGCACCAGAAAAACAATAATGAAAACAAGAGACAAACATAAATAACGATAGGTACATAACTTTTCTTACAGACAGTAGCGACTACTTTATATTTCATTTATTCGGACTAATCATCTGTTGTGCACAACGCTTTTATCTCAACAGACTCAAAAGATATCAAAAATTTAGATAACAAAATACCAAAGTAGTAGTTGATATGGGAAAAAGCCGTAGGTTTTTGAAAACATGTTTTCAAAAACCTACGGCTTTTTCCCATATCAACTACTATCTACGGGACTAACGAGAATAAACAAACATGTAAGATTTGTTATTCACTACAGTTGAGACGGGTAAAACGGGCTAGATTCTTAATTCACTCACATTTTTTACGTTGCTTGCGGTTTAAGTATCTCATAAGTAAATCAAAAATCTTATAGGTTTTACTCTTTTTCCAACGCTCAAGACTCTTGTTTAACCTGTTTAAGACACTGCTTATAAACAAACAAAAACGGATTACAAATTTAGCATAAATGATAAGGCTTCG